>PVIY010032193.1:0-29205 GCA_004026745.1 Myrmecophaga tridactyla
TATATTTCTTCCTAAAGGCTATTACCACCCGACAAAGAGTATTAGACTACAGAGACAGATTTTGAAATTCAGATGAAATAGAGGCATGTAATGATGGCCTCCAAGACAAAAATCGAATGGATAGAAGATATCCTGTGACATCTGGAGATTATTTCCATCTCTAATCATTCTGCAGATATTTACATTCAGACCTTTCACTAAGCATACCAACCCAGTGGTTCTCAACTGGGGACAATTTTGGCACACCCATCCCCACTCCAGGAAACATTCAGCAATGTCTAGGGACCGTTTTGATTATAACAGCTGGGGGAGGGGTGCTACTGGCTCCAGCGAGTAGACGCCAGGGATGCTGCTAAATATCCTTCAATGCACAGGACAGTCCGCTATAACAAAGAATTATCCAGCCTAAATGTCCATAGTGCCCAGGATGGCAAACCCTGCTCTAGACCCTTAATCTTGAGTAACGTGTACTGTGGGATGACCAGAGGTGGAATCATAGGAGAGTTAACTGAGCCTTTAAAAATGGATATGATTTGGTTACGTGGAGGAGCACTCTAGGAGGGAATTACAACAGAGAAAAAGAATTCTATAAGCAGGGTCATGCATGGAAGGTTGAGGGAATAATGGGCCAGCCAGCCTCTTCTAAAAGAAGAATGCATTTTGGGGTATGATAAGACATTAGTTGGTGAAACTTGATTTGGACCAGATCTGGAAGTACTTTTAATGTGTTACTGTAGAAATTGTGCTCTATCCTTTAGCAGCATGGACAGTGTTAGTGTAGGAAATGAATAAATATTTTACCCATTTTTGAAATGTAGTTGACCTCTGAACTCGTCATAGGAGATTCATCATATAGAGTCCGGCTTGCAGATGGAAATGCTAGAGACAGGGAGGTCATAATCATTCAGGTGTATGGCCATATTATGGTAACAATGGTCAGAACTGAAAGAAAATGACAAGGAAAAAAAGTCATCTCAAGAATGGAAGATTTGGATATTCTTCAGGGTGTTCTGTGATTGTAGATGAAAGAACGCAGAGTTGGGAAGCTAAGACTCAGAAAACCAGGAAAATGCTGAAGCTGAGGGTCTGGGCAGGACATGAGTCAGCCACAGAGAAGTAAAGAAATATGCCAGAAGCAAAAGTCAGAGTAAAACATTATCAAGTCAGTCACCAGCCAAGCACACAGCAATAAGCCATCGTCTCCCAAATATTGCATGCTCATCCCTACTCCTGAGCCTTTTTCTCACTAGAATTCTTACCTGAAACATCCTTCCTGCCCTCCCACGTCCCAAAAAAGAACCCCCACTTTGAGGGCCAATTGAAAACATATCTTCCTTATGGATACTTTCTTTGTCACTGCACAGCAAGAATACAAAAGATTGCCTGATATTCAGTCTATGATTATACAGGGAAATTAAGCTTAAGGAGACAAGGACATTTACAGATTAGATATATAGTCAGGAGTGCAGGCAGGACAGAAATCCAGCAGCCAGACAGCCGACACTGAGAGAACCTGGACACTGAAGAAAAGCAGACAGGAAATTCTCAGGGAGACAAAGAGCAGAAAAGGGGATAAGATATGGGTGGTGTTCGGTCACAGAAGGAAAATCAAATGTCAAGGCGAATGTGGTCAACAATCCAGTGCTGTCATGCTTAAAACAGGCAGAGGGGCTTCAAATCCTCACTCTTGGGCCCACTTGCTATGAGACCTTCAGCACTTCCCTTCCCTGAGCTTGTTTGCTGAGCTATAAAATGGAAAGAATGGCATGCGCTTCACAGGATTGTTGTGATGAAATGAGATTATCTACAGGCACGAGGAAACATGTTTTGAAATTGAGGTGTTTTTGTCTTTCACCTTTGATGACACGGCCTTTGCCTTTGTCCAGTGTTTCTCTAACTTAAGGTTTGCACACATCACCTGAAGATTTTGTTAAAATGCAGATTCTGTTTCAGAAGATCTACAGTGGGACCTGAGATTCTACACCTCTACCAAGCTTTGCTGCTGCTGCTGCTGCTGCTGACCACAGACCATACTTCTAACAGCAAGGCCCAAGTATCTCCAAGGCCTTTGACTGATGAGATTTTGTAACAGATTAAGGTGTATCACTAATAGACTTAGATAACATTCAGTTTCCGGCATTCAGGCAAGGATTTTGCAATGAAATAGAAGACATGCAAGAACATTCTTTGGGCTAGACCACAATGTTGTTGCTTTTTTGGGGGGAGGGGATTGCATGGTCTGGGAATCAACTCTGGGTCTCCTGCATTAAAGGCGAGCATTCTACCACTGAACTACCCATGCACCCACTAAAATGTTTTATGTAAGTGAGGTCCAGATTAGAAGAGGAGGGGGGAGCGTCATCCCCTTTCCAGCCTTGTGGGAAGAGGAAACTAGAGGGACGTAGCAGAGCAAAATGTAAAGATGCACGTTTCAGTGCCCTTCTCTGGGCTTTCACCTTGAAAGGGAACAGTGCATCAGATAAATGGGGGTATTTAATACTGAAGGAAAGATTTAGTTTCTCCAAGCTACCCTGGTTTTCCATGTTGGTTTGGTTAGGTTTACACAATAACTGAGATTCTGACTTGGAAGACGTTCAGAAGAAGTCTTCATGGCAGAGGCGAAGGACTCTGTAGCAAAGGTTCCAAAGCAGACTTTCTAAGCTGGAGCTCAATGGGAGTCACAGATAGCTCTCAAAGGCGTCTCTCAATATGTCAGCAGAGCAAGCAGGACCCAAGTGGATAAAGAAAGTTGAACTCCAGACTGTTGGAGAAAACTAAGGACTCTGGTTCTTCCCTGTTACCTTAGTCAGTAAAGCCATTCCCTCCATGCATATTCCAAACAACATTTTAGAGAGTGGGAGGAAGAGAGGCTGAGAAGCTGAACATTATTATCCAATAAAACACTCAATACTACCTAAAGTTGCTGTCTAATTTATGGGATTGGACTAAGCGTGGAATTGGATCGAACAGTTAAATAATTTTTCCTAGTGGATTGGAGCTTGGAAGGAAGGCCAGAGTTAGAGACAAAGTAAAGATGTTACATTGTTCTCTAAACGTCCAAGTTGTAAAGTGAGTTAAATTTGCCCAACACAGCAAATAACGAAGTGCTTAGCAAAGTGTCTGCTACACAGAAAGTGATCAATAAATGGTAGCTAGGTTAAATAGGCTAAATAAAGAGTCAGAAAAGTCTTCAGCAACTAGGAAGATACCATTCCCTTTGGGGAGATCAGTTTCGGTAGAGTGATGAGGATGGAACCTAACTACACAGCGGCTTCAACCTAACTGTGAAATCTTTATACGCCACCACTCTATGATACTCAGCATGGCTCTCAGTTTATGTAGAGGCAGGAAGGGGTGTGAGTAGAGTAGGAGATGAAATCAGGCACCCCCAGGTGTCAGTATTATTATCCATAGGTAGCAAAAGTGTCCCTGAAGGGAGTTTCAATCCTATTTCTGGAAAATTAGTTCCAAAGCAATTCTCTTGATGAAAATGGGTTTTTTGACAAGTGTGAGATGGCAGGTGACTGTTTTTTAAAAAAAATCATATATTCCAAAGCTACAGCCAAGAATTCATTTAAAAAACAATCCTGAAAAAAATTAGTCCATTCCATGAACACTCAAACTGTAGTTTTAAAGGCTGAGCTTTCATTACTTCATAGTCTGGAGAGGTCTCTTGATTTTCTCCAAGCACTTTTGTCCTCTTATCTCAGATAAAAGGAGCTATTCACTCATGTTCCTAGGCATAGAGGTTTTTAGCAACCAGAGCATAGCTCTGCTGCTTCTTCAGCAGTGCAGATCATTCATCAGCCAAGTGGTTTTTCTGCAGGGCTGTCTCTTAGAGAAATTGTGAAATACAGAGTCCGGTCATGTCCACCCCACCTTTTTCTCTCTGGGATCACGCTGCCTAATTTTGCCATCCTTCCAGTCTCACCAATGCGCAAAGCCCTTGCTGTCTCCTCTCCCAAATGCTCTTACACAGCTCATCCTTTTCCCTAAACTAAAGCAGTAAGTAGCCACCGGCCTGCCCCTATTTCCCTCCTTCTCCTCTATCAAGCTTACTAGTCCCATGCCAACCCAAGAGCCAAGGAGGCAATGCCTTTTAGGTGACCTGACATCATTCCCACAGATATCTTGTTCGCCCTGTAAAAATGCTTATGTCTGTGTAAGATCTTTAAAAATGTAATCCAGAATGAGAATACATGGCCTATAAACGTCTTGGAGCAATGGGTGTATCGTATACAACTTTATATCCCCTACAGAGGCTAGCAAAGTACCTGGTGCATAGGTACGTAATACATAGTTGTAGAGTGAATGAATTGGTGGATGCATTTCCAGTACTGTATAAAGTATTTTGTGGCTATCAACCCCATCCCCTCACCCCAAGGGTAGCTGCCAGTTCTGCATTTCATTTTACGATGATTCCATCTAAGAGTTGCAAAACATCTGTGGTCTGGAAAAATCCTTTCCTGTTTCCCAATATCTTGAGATTTAGTAAGTAATCTGTGGCATTCTTTTTCTGAACTTAAAATTGCACATTTTGCTGTCCTGGTTAGAAAGAAGCCACTGACTGAAATATCCTACCTCCAGAATGGGTGATGTCAGCATCTCATTATCAAATTTTTTTCTTTCTACAAAGCTTTTATGTTCTTACAGAGAATGCTCCAATTTAATGTCAAGCTCCTTAAAAAGCAGGGTTGTACTTAATTGCAAGGGAGAAATAACTCCACGTAGTACAAAATGGCTAAACCTTTCAAACTATAAAATAGAATAGAATTTTCTGAAATAAGTGGACTATTATTTCCAATCCTGATTCTGGGCTGAATTAATTTAGTAACATTCAGTATCTCAAGTTCTAAAGTCTCCTTCAGGACACTTTTGCTTTCTTTATGTACAACCTGGCTATAAGTAAGGTCTTGAAATACCTTTTTGAGCTTTAAATGCATAATTGTGAGGATCCTCCCCAAACCAAATATAGAAGAAGGACAATGTGAAACCAGTAGCTATATCAGTTTTTAAAAACTGAGTGAAATACTGGCTCCAGCACTTCCAAGCACTATTTTGACCTGGGTGGGGGGGAGCATTTTCATAGAACACCCGCCCTAGTGCTCTGCAAAGGCATATGTAAGTCCATTTTGAAAAGTGATTCAAATACTTTTGTTCCAGTGATGTGGATTTACAGACTTTTCAATATACACTTATCAATACCAATGAATACAACTCCCTCCCGTAGCAAAAATCAGTTTATGCTGTTGGTACAGGAGTTTTAATGGGCGCTGTAATTGAGAATTAACTTTGTGCTCTCGGAACCACTGTGAACACTGTCTAGAAGCTGCTTGTTCCTGGTAATACGGAGTCCAAGCCAATCATCACTGCTGTTCTTTAATAGCACTAAAATCATAGACGGGATTTTGCAGTTTGCTTTATCTCATTCAACTTTCCAAGTAGAAATACGATGAGTGCGGGAGTTATTGTTAGTTCCATTTTAACTGTTCAGAAACTGAGATTTAAGGACTTTATTAGGGATTGCTCTGTGTTACATATTTAGTAAAAGCCGAGACTAGGCTTGAATCTAGATTTTTAAAAACCAGGACTCTAACCTGTCACTTTTCTATAGTGCTTCCAAACTCCTTGTTCTCCATAAATCTATGTGGACTTCTTTCCCCCATGAACATCAGTAATCCAACAAAACAATTGGAGAACTTTGCTGAAGAGATCTGGCCTGTCTTTCTCCTTTTTACCTTGCAGAGTTAGTTCCTATACTCTCAGTTCCTGGCACACCTCCCAACTGTTCGTGCAGAAAATTGGTGACATTAAAGACACCATGGGCCAGAACAAAGTTCTTTTTTCAAGTTAACAAAATACCATCTCTACAGTTGCTGTTTACTGATGGCTTGGCTAAGAGTGGGAGGATTCGTTTTCTCTTCCTGATGTGACTTTTAAACTTCTTGTATTCCCGGTCTCTTTGGATTAAAGTATTTTCCTCCTATACACAAGTGTATATGCTTTACAAAGTAAAGAGATATGATGTAATTTGCCGTGGTATCTGTGGTTTTTCTAGCTTGTGGAGATCTTTTCTTTCTCTCCGATAGCTAATAGCTTCACCATATGGTGCATTTGCCTGGCGAAGTGCGGTGTGTGTTACTGAGTTTCCTCTCACACGGTCTGGCTCACCCGCCCTGGCTTACTGTGGAACACCATAATGTGAAAGGACTCTTCCCCAGCCTGCTACTGCTCCAGCCCGTCAGCCATCCCCACTGCCTCAGCGTGTCCTACGGGTGGACTTCCACCGTCCCGAGGATCCGTGTGGTTCACAGATGGACCCGGATGAACTTCTCTCTCGATACTATTTGATTCTGTTAACTGCCAAAGCTAGATCTAATTCCCATCCTTTGGGAAAGTGCCACATTTGGTGAAGAAAATATGCGCAGTAATACCTCCTTGTTTTCGCTTCCTAGGCTTCTCAAGCGAATACCATGAAATGGGTCAACTTAAACAATGGGAATTTATTTGCTCACAGTTTTGAAGCTAAAAGAAAAGCTAAATCAAGACATCATCAAGGTGATGCTTTCTTCCTGAAGATTGCATTTTAGGACTGGCAGCTGGCAATCGTTGGACCTTAGCTTGTCACGTGGCAAGAAATATGGCAGGAAATCTTGGTCTCTCCCTTCCTTTCCAGGTTTCGTTGATGTCCAACCTCTTGCTTCCTATTACTTTCTCTGTCTACCTGAATTTCACTCAGCTTATAAAGGACCCCAGTAATAGCATTAAGATCCATCCTGATTGAGTGGGACTGTATCTTAACTGAAGCAGGCTCATCAAAAGGTCTTACTTGCCAATGGGTTTGCACCCACAGGAACGGATTAAATTTAAGCACATGTTTTTCTGGGGTACACAGCTTCAAATCACCACTCACCTCTAACGGAGACACTCTGTGATGACTTCCCTACTTTCTTCCTTCCCTGCTAGGAGGGAATTGGCAGGGCAAGAAAGCAGACAGATTCATAATCACTTGGTGTTTCTGCTCTTCTGTACAATGCCCATGGAAGAAATGGCAGGTGCTACCATGTCAGGGTTGGCTCAGCTCATTCCTTTTCATCCGCAATTCAACCCCATCCCAAGTGGGCTCAGGTATGCCCTCTGCAAAACCTTCCCCCAAGCTCCATACCAGTTTCTCTCACTCTTGTAGTCACAGGAGAGTCAACAATGTATAACCTCCTCTTCCTTGTTTTCCTTGAGTTATTCTTCCACCTCCCTCAGCCTCCCTGCTTGCTGACTGGCTGCAGGGCCATGGCGAGAACCCTGCCAACACTGAGTCTCTGCAGTGCAGGATCTAAAAGGACTCCCTGATGCTGCTGGCTGATGTGCCCGACTTCCAGGAGCCCTGAGCCCAAAGCCCGTGCCTTGCCACCAAGGGACAGACCCTATTCCACAACCCACTGGAGCTTTTCCGAGGGCTAGAGACCTGGGCCCAAAAGGCAAGTCTTGGCCTGGAGTTCTCTGCAGAAAGAACTGCTCAGACCCAGCTGCAGCCTTAAGCAGCCACCTGCCTAAAGGACGTGGCTTTTCTGGGATCCACCACAGATTCAAACTGGCACATTCCACCCTTTGGACCCCAAAAAGACATGCTCTTTCCAAATGCAAAATACATTCATTCCATAACAATATCAGAAAGCCTTAAACCATTTCAGTGACAATACGTTTAAATACAAAGTTAGAAACAGTATAAAATCTCACCAAGTCAGTTACAGGCATGGCCTGTCCTAAGGCAAAATTGTCCTCTGGCTCTGGACCTGTAAAACTCAGATCACATTATTTACTGCCAACATATAAAAGAGGAACATTCATAGGATACATATACCCATTTCCATAGGGAGGAAGGAATACAGGGGTCACTGGACCCATACAGTTTCGAAAACCTGCAGGGCAAAGTCCATTCAATTTCAAAGTCTGAAGGTCATTTATCTTCAGGGCTTCTGAAAGCAGCAGTCCCACCCTTTCCAAGGGCCTATGCAGAGGCCTTCCTCTCTCTGAATGCAACCTGGGGGCATATTGGGAGACCACCTTTTTCTCAGCTCCACCTTCTCCAAGCATCGGGGCTGTACCAGTTGCAGGAATGCCACTTTCAAATATAGCCAGCCAATCCCATGATGGTGTGCAGCGGTCCCACCTGAGTATTTCATGATATACCGCCTAGATAAGGTGACCATTTGCCAAAAGCTGAAAGCTATGCATCCTAAAATAAGCCATGAGTACATGAATCTCCAGAAAGGCCAAGATTCCTCTTGATGTGTGGGATTTGGGTCTATAATATCTGAGGAGACCCTCTCAAAAAAATGACTCCACATAGGCAGGGCAAGAAACAGAAAAATAAGAAATCTGATATGAAAGAAAATATAAGGAAAAGAATAGAAAAATAGGAGAAGGGCCTTAGGGAATTGAATGACAATCTGAAGTGCACAAATATATGTGTTGTGGGAGTCCCAAAAGGAAAAGAGAAGAGAAAAACAGGAGAAAGACTAATGGAGGAAATAATCACTGAAAATTCCCCATCTCTTATGATGGACATAAAATTACAGATTCAAAAAGTACAGCACACCCCAAACAGGATAGATCCAAATAGACATACTCCAAGACACTTACTAATCAGATTGTCAAATGTCAAAGACAAAGAGAGGGGTGGGCCATGGTGGTTCAGCAGGCAAGAATGCTCGCCCGCCATGCCAGAGGACCCAGGTTCGATTCCTGGTGCCTGCCCATGTAAAAAAAAAATTTTTTTTAATATAAAAAATTTTTTAAAAAAGACAAAGAGAGAATTTTGAAAGCAGCAAGAAGAAAGCAATCCATTGTATACAAGGAAGGCTCAATAAGACTATGTGTGGATTTCTCAGCAGAAACCATGCAGGCGAGAAGGCAGTGGTATGGTATATTTAAGATTCTAAAAGAGAAAAACTATGATTCAAGAACCTATACCCACCAAAATTATCCTTCAAAAATTTGTGACTAAAACACTGGCTCTGCAAGAGAGACTAAAGGGTGCACTGCAGTAAAGGTAAAAAGAGAAAAAAAATTAGATATGACATTTCAAATCCAAAAGACAAGATGCTGAAAGAAAATACTGCCATTGCAGTAATAACATTAAACGTTGATGGATTAAACTCCCCAATCAGAAGACATAGACTAGGAAGACAGGCAGTTCCTCCAGCTGTCCGACCAAGAGGCATTGGCTGAGCTGAGACTTGAGCTTGCTCTCTGGCAAAGGGATCCACAGTAGCTGGGGGAAGTGGGAGTGGCAGTGAACCTTGGAGGAAGAGGCAGCTCTGGTGGCTGTGGCAACTCAGAAGGCAACACATAAAAGGGCCACAGCAGGGTGATGCAGTGACCACTGTGGGAGGCCCAGGAGCCAAATGAGCCCCAGCCCTCAGCCTGTGCTGCCAGACCCATGCTCCCAAACATCTTGTCTTCTCCAGCCAATTCACAATTGCTAAGATGACCTCGTGTCCCCTCGCTCCTTCCCTGGGGGCCACCACCACTCACCTCCCTTGATGACTCTGAAGAGAATCCACAAGGAATTGAGCAACCTGACACAGGCCCCCACAGCATAGAATTCAGCAGGTCCTGTTGGAGATGATTATGTTCCATTGGCAAACTACAATAATGGATCCAAATGACAGTCCCTACCAGGGTGCAGTATATTTCTTGACAATTCATTTCCCAACAGATTACCCCTTCAAACCACCTAAGGTTATGTTCACAACAAAAATTTACCATCCAATATTAACAGTAATCATAGCATTTGTCTTGATATTCTAAGGTCAAAGTGGTCTCCAGCACTATTTCGTACTCTTCTCCATCTGTTCTCTGTTGTGTGATCACAACCAGATGATCCTTTAGTGCCTGAGATTGCTTGCATCTACAAAGCAGATAGAGAAAAGTACAACAGAATAGCTCGGGAATTGAACTGAGAAATTTGGATGTAATTAAAGAAATTATTGCATAAACTCTGCAATAAAGATAGGAGAACTCTGAAAGAGAAAGTCTTTTTGATTTCCATTTGACTGCTTTCGATGAGCCCATGTCTCATCTTCCCCTGTGCATGTTAACCTGATATAGCAGTGTTGCGTGTTATACATACTTGAAACAACAAATTAGAAATGCTGTACTCCTGTATGAACATTGCCTCCTAGCAGAGAAGTGTGTGTGTGGCAAGCCAGTTCTCCAGGCATAACTTAGATGTTAGACTAAAAGCTTTCTTTATTGACATAAATTTGGATAACAAGGTGAGAGGTGGTGGGTATAGTTGTACTTGGGTGGGGAAGAACAGCTCCACTGACCTGTAGGAGATTATTTTTAAGTGGAGTCCTTTTAAACTCAAAACAGTTAGGTAAAGCAAAATGAAGACCATTAAGCTTTTTTTTTTATTCATTTTATTCTGAAGGACCTACGTCTTAGGTAAAAGTTATGACCAACCAGATTAAAGCTGTACCTACATCCTGTATTTTAAGGTTTAAGTTTAATTGGTCAATATTTAAATGGATTAGAGCTGTTAGTGCATAAAGTGTGATGGGCTTTGTTCCCAACTCTTTTATATTTCCCACCCCACTTCAGCCTATATCCTTTATGCTTTCAGCCCCTCTTTCTCCTCTCCATATTTTTTGGTTTGTATGTGGTTTCTCAGTTAATACATAGCTAATAGCTCTTATTTTTCTTGTGTTTTTAACTGCTTAGGTCTATCTGAATGTAAAGGTGAAAATTCATTTGATGGACATACTTGTGTATATTTAGAGAACCAATAGCTCCTCTGGAGCTGGCATGTTAAAAATGATTAATCTGCGTAATAAACTCTTTACTAAGTCATTACATATAATCTTGTGTAAAATGCCTTTTTGACTTTGAGAACTTTTTCTAGCTGAGATTAGTGGTGGATATTCCCCCGCTCCTGAAATGTTTTCATTTATACTGGGTGCATTTCAAAATCATGAAACAATTCCAGTTTACAGAGTAAAGGTATATCTTGAGAGTAATATTGCTGAACAAGCTCGGGGCATAAGCTTAAAAGCTTTTCATAAAATTTAGTTGTGCAACATTCCAGGAACATGACTGTTCAATGGAAAATTTGCTTTATTAATGAAAACTAAGCTGCATTGCCTTGGTATATGACATAAAACACAAAGCCATTGCTGTTTGGTAAGTTAAGTCTCTGTGGTTGTAATTGTAAAAGAAACCTGGGAAACATGAGCACAGACTTGTTTTAGAGAGTCTACATGATTATTTTGCACTTAATATGTTCATGTTGTTTGTCCAGTTTTCAAATTGTACTGTATGTGGTCTTTTTTTTTTCGCAGGGCCAGGCACTGGGAATCAAGCCTGGGTCTCTGACATGGCAGGTGAGAATTCTGCCACCAAACCACCATCACACCACCTGTATGTGGCATTTTTGAAGTCATCCCTTGACTCTAGTAAAATGTAGTTTGAAACTTGTAAACAACTGTGTTTGCCAGAAACATCATTCATATGAATTAGGCAAGTTATATGATTTCCACCCTTTCTCCTAATCTGTACACCAGGACAGCCTGAGGCCATAGCTGTTGCTCTCTAGCCATCAGGTTTTTTCAAACGAATCCTTACACTCTTGCACAAAAATTGAAGAATAAATGGCCCTCCTTTTGGTTAAAAAAAAAAAGATATAGACTGGCAGGACAGATTTAAAAACAGAACCCATTTATATGTTATCTACAGGAGACTCATTTTAGAGCCTATTAGAAAAAAAATAGTTTGAAAGTGAAAAATTAGGAAAAGATATCTCATGCAAACAACAATCAGAAAGAGTAGGAGTAGCTTTACTAATATCTGACAAATTAGACTTCAAATATAAAACAATTAAAAGAGACAAAGAAGGATACTATGTATCAATAAAAGGAATAACTCAACAAGAAGATATAACAACCATAAATATTTATGCACTGAGCCAGAGTGCTCCAAAATACATGAGGCAAGCGCTAACAACACTGAAGGAAGAAGTAGACACCTCTTCCATAATAGTTGGAGACTTCGATTCCTTATTCTCACCAACAGATAGAACATCTAGACAGAGGATCAATAAGTAAGCAGAAATTTTGAATAATATGATAAAAAAAACTAGACCTAGCAGACATTTACAGAACATTACATCCAACAACAGCAGGTTACATATTTTTCTCAAGTTCTCATGGGTCGTTCTTAAGGATAGACCATATGCTGGGTTGCAAAGCAAGATTCAATAAATTTAAAAAGATTGAAATCATACAAAACACTTTCCTAGATCATAATGGAATGAAGTTAGAAATCAATAACAGGCAGAGGTTCAGAAAATTCACAAATATTTGGAGGCTAGACAACACATTCTTAAACAACCAGTGGGTCATAGAAGAAAAAGAGAAATCAGTAAATATCTCAAGACAAATGAAAGTGAAAACACAACATATCAAAATTTATGGGATGCAGCGAAGGCAGTGCTGAGAGATAAATTTACTGCCTTAAATGTCTATATTAAAAAAGAGGAAAGAGGGAGTGCAAGGGTAGTTCAATGGTAGAATTCCTTCCTGCCATGTGGAAAATCCAAGCTTGAGTCCTGGCTCATGCACTTCACACACACGCATTCCTCCTCCCTCCCCCACTCTGCCAAAACCCCCAATTTCAACAAATTCAGCTTCAATAGGAGACAGTCACATGGAAAAAAATTAAATGTGACCCCCACCATATAGCATACAAAAAAAGAAGAACAAAAATCAGGGAATTAACTGTTGACTTGAAAAAACAAGAGAAAGAACAAAACCAATCCCAAAGCAAACAAAAAGAAAGAAATTATGAAGATTGGAGCAGAAATAAATGAAACTGAGAATATTAAAACAATCAAGAAAATCAACAAAAACAGAAGTTGGTTCTTTGAGAAAATCAATAAAATTGATGAACCCTTAGCTAGGTTGACAAAAAGAGAGAGAGAGAGAGAAAGAGGATGCAAATAAATAAAATCAGAAATGTAAGAGGAAACATAACCACTGACCCCACAGAAATAAAGGATGTATTGAGAGGCTACTATGAGCAACTACGCTAATAAACTAGGCAACATAGATGGACAACTTCCTAGAAAAGCATGAGCAACCAACATTGACTTGAGAAGAAATAGATGACCTCAACAAACCAATCACAAGTAAAGAGATTGAATCAGTCATCAAGAAACTCCTCAAAAAGAAAAGTCCAGGACCAAATGGCTTCATATGTGAATTCTACCAAACATTCAAGAAAGAATTAATGCCAATCCTGCTCAAACTCTTCAAAAAAATTGAAGAGTGAATGCTACCTAAGTCATTTTATGAAGCCAACATCACCCTATTATGAAAGCCAGACAAAGATAATACAAGAAAAGAAAATTACAGGCAATCCCTTTAATGAAAATGAATTTTAAAAAAATCCTTAACTAAAATACTTGCAAATCAAATCCAGCAGCACATGAAAATAATTATACACCATGACCAATTGGGATTTATTCCAGGTATGCAAGGCTGATCCAACACAAGAAAATCAATTGCTGTAATACACCATATCAAATAATCAAAGCAGAAAAACCACACAATCATTTTCATTGGTGCAGAAAAGGCATTTGACAAAATTCAACATCTTTTCTTGTTGAAAACACTTCAAAGGATAGGAATAGAAAGGAATTTCCTCAACATAATAAAGGGAATATATGAAAAACCCACAGCTAACATCTTTCTCAATGGGGAAAGATTGAAAGCTTTTCCTTTAAGATCAGGAAAAAACAAGGATGCCCACTGTCAACATTGTTATTTAACATTGTACTAAAAGTTCCAACCAGAGCAATTAGACAAGAAAAAGAAATAAAAGACATCCAAATTGGGAAGGAAGAAGTACTGTTTGCAATTGACATCATACCATATGTCTAAAATCCTGAAAAATCTACAGCAAAGCTACTAGATCTAATAAATGAGTACAACGGAGTGTCAGGGTACAAGATCAATGCCCAAAAACCAGTAGTGTTTCTATACACTAGTGATGAGCAATCTGAAGAGGAAATGAAGAAAAAAAAATTCAATTTACAACAGCAACCAAAAAAAAATAAAATATTTAGGAATAAATTTAACTAAGGATACAAAAGACTTATAGACAGAAAACTACAAGAAATTGCTAAAAGAAATCAGGGAAGACCGTAAATAAATGGAAAGACATATGATGTTCATAGATTGGAAGACTAAATATAGTTAAGATGTCAATTCTACCCAAACTGATTTATAGATTCAATGCAATACCAATTAAAATCACAACTTACTTTGCAGAAATAGAAAAACCAATAACCAAATTTATTTGGAAGTGCAGTATGCCCCAAATAGCTAAAAATACCTTGAGAAAGAAAAATGAAGTGAGAGGTCTCACACTACCTGACTTTAAAGCATATTTTGAAGCTACAGTGGTCAAAACAGCATGGTACTGCCATAAAGGTAGATATACTGACCAATGGAATCAAGTTGAGTGTTCAGAAATGGACCCTCTCATATACGGATAATTGGTCTTCAATAAGGCCATCAAGCCAACCCACATGGGACAAAGCTGCCTCTTTAGTAAATGGTGTTTGAGAACTGGATATCAATATGCAAAAGAATGAAAGAGGATCCATATCTCATATCCTATTAAAAAATTAACTCAAAATGGGTCAAAATCCTAGGCATTAGAGCTAAGACCATAAAACTTTTAGAAGAAAATGTAGGGAAATAACTTATAAATCTTGTAATAGGAGGCAGTTTCCTAGACCTTACACCCAAAGCACAAGCATTGAAAAAATAAATAGATAAATGGGATCTCCTCAAAATTAAACACTTTTTTGCATCAAAAAACATTGTCAGGAAGGTAAAAAGGCTGTCTATGCAATTGAAGACAATATTTGGAAATCACATATCAGATAAGGGTTTAGTGTCCAGAATATATAATCAGATCCTTCAACTCTACAACAAAAGACAAACAACCCAATTTAAAAATGGGCAAAAGACATGAACATACACCTCTCAGAAGAGAAAATACATATGGCTAAGGCACATGAGATGATGCTCAACTTCTCTAGGGAACTGCAAATCAAAACCACAATGAGATATCATCTGACATCCACTAGAATGGCCAGTATTAAAAAAAAAAAACAGAAAATGACAAATGCTGGAGAGGATGTGGAGAAAGAGGCACATTATCCACTACTGGTGGAAATGTAAAATGGTACAACTATTCTGGAAGGCTGTTTGGTGGTTCCTCAGGAAGCTAAGTATAGAATTTCCATATGATCCAGCAATCCCATTACTAGGTATATATTCAGAGGAACTGAAGGCAAGGACAGAAATGGACATTTGCACACTGATGTTACAGCAGTATTATTTACAGTTGACAAGAGATGTAAACAGCCCAAATGTCCATCAAAAGACAAGTGGCTAAACAAGCTGTGATATATACATACAATGCAATATTATGCAGCTGTAAGACAGAATAAAGTAATGAAGCATGTAACAAGGTGGGTGAATCTTGAGGAAATTATGCTGAGTGAAATTAGCCAAACACAAAAGAACAAGTACTCTATGGTTTCACTAATGTGAAGTGAATGAGTGAATTTGAAGAATTGAAGTTAAGAACACAGGTTATCAGGAGATAGAAATAGGGTAGAGACTGGGTAATTGGTGTTGAAGGAAAACAGATTGTGCAAAGGACTGACTGTATATAAAAATTTAGAAATGGATAGCACAATATTACCTGTTGGTAGCACAATAATATAAGTATACTGAATGAAGCTGAATGTGAGTATGAAAGAGGGAGAAGTGCTGGGGCACATATGAAACCAGAAGGAAAGTTAGAGTATAAAGACTGAGACAGCATAATTTAAGAATGCCTAGGGTGGGCAAAGATGGTGATTAAATGTTCAAACTAAAAAACATTTTTGCATGAGGGAGAGCGAATGAATGTCAACATTACAGGGTGTTCAAAATAGATGGCATATGGGGAAGAGTACAATCAATGCAAGCTAGGGTCTATAGTCAACAGTAATATTGTAATATGCTTCCACTGAATGTAACAAAGGCATTATGCCAAAATTAAATGTCAGCAGGCAGAGGGCATGAGAAAGGGGTATAGTTTCTTTGTAAAAGAAGAAGAAATGTCTTCAAATAGATTATGGTGGTGAAGGCATGTCTGCACATTTAGGTTGGGTTGTATAATGTGTAAATAAAACTGTTTAAAAATGAACAGAGAAAAACAAGTACTAGAGAAAATGTGGAGAAAGAGATTCACCTACTCACTGTCAGTAGGGAAGCTGAGAGGTGCAGCCCCTCGGAGGGCAGTGTGGTGGTTCCACAGGCTAGGGGTGGGGTTGCCATAGGATCCTGCAAGCCCATTGCTAAGTGCGTGCCTGGAGGAACTGCGCTTGGGGACATGAATGGACATTTGCACACTGGTGTCTATGGCTACAATGTCCATGTTTCACAATGGATGGAGGTGACCTAAGGGTTCAATGACTGAGGAATGGAAGGGGGCCCATGCAGTGGACGACTGAGCGGCCACAAGAAGGAATGAAGTTGTGAGGCATGCAACAAGGTGAATGAACCTTGAGGACTCTATGTTAAATGAAATGGCAGAAACACAAAGACAAATATTATCATGCCTCACTCACGTGGACTAACTATAATATCAAAACTCAGTGAACTGAAGTTGAGAGCATTGGTTATCAGCTTGTAGCTTATTGTAAAGGGTCCTATATTATAAGCTCTTACAGCAGTCACATACATTCTCAAGTTGTAACTGTTATTTCTAGATTCTGAGATACTGAACTGTTTGTACAGAACTGGTCATTCCAAGAAATGAAAATCAGCAGTACCTCATACAGGAACTGTTTAAAAAGTTGAAAAAAGGAGCAGACTTTGACTTGAAATATGAATGAAGCTGATCTGGACAGGACTGAAGTAGAGCAGAATACAGGCTAAGGGATGATATCATCCATATTTTAAAACCCCACTTCTGTGTGAGGCCAAAGGGAGAGATGTTTAGTTGGTGCAAAATTTAAATTTCGGGTAGCACATTACCTAATTTAGCTTGTATGATCAGTTTAGTGGAATACCCTAAGTCCATGGAATATTGAATAGGGCATGAGATCTTGTTGGTTTGTCCAGGTTAGTGTGATGCCCTGATATATCCCAGAGTAATTTGGGCAGTGAATAAAGAAGTATTTACAGAGTCCCCTTGGGGGACTGGGGAGAAAGGAGGAAATATTCAACTTCCCCATTTCAAGAACTTGTGATATTCTCAGAAGCAGTGGGAACAACAAAATCAATAGGGTGAGCCCTCTATCTTGGGGTTCACCTCTATTAGACTTATTCTTGCAAAGGATAGACTAAGCCTACTTAAAATTGTGCCTGAGTCACCCCAAGAGAACTTCTTTCATTTCTCAGATGTGCCTCTCTGTTTAAGCCAACTCAACAGGTGAACTCACTACCCCTCCCCATGTGGGACATGACTCCCAGGGGTGTAAATCTCCCTGATAACAAGGGACAGAACTCCTGGGATGAGCCAGGACTGGCATCATGGGATTGAGAAAGACTTCTTGTCCAAAAGGGAGAAGAGAGAAATGAGACAAAATAAAGTTGCAGTGGCTGAAAGATTTCAAACAGGGTTGAGAGTTTCCTGGAAGTTATTCTTATGCATTATATAGCCATCCCTTTTTACTTTATGGTGTATTGGGGTGCCTGGAGGGAAGTATCTGGAGCTGTTGAGCTGTGTCCCAATAGCTTTGATTCTTGAAGATGATTAAATAATGATATAGCTTTTAGAAATGTGACCTTGTGATTGTGAAAACCTTGTGTCCGATGCTCCTTTTACTCAAGGTATGTCAAATGAATAAAAAAAATTAAGATAAAAAGTAAATATATAATAGGGGGCATAAGGGGTAAAATAAATTGGGTAGATTGAAATACTTATGGTCAATGAGAGGGAGGAGTAAGGGGTCTGGATGTATGAGTTTTTTTCTTTTTATTTCTTTTCTGGAGTGATGAAGATGTTCTAAAAATGATCATGGTGATGAATACACAACTATGTGATGATATTCTGAGCCATTGATTGTCCACGATGCATGTGCTGTATGTTTGTGAAGATTTGTCAATAAAAATATTTTAAATATATGTGTATATTTATTATTACACATTATTAATGGATACTGCATATATATATATATATATATATATATATATATATATCCATTTTCTGAGAACTACAAAACATCAATGAAAGAAATCAAAGAAGATGTAAATAAATAGATATACCATGTTCATAGATGGGAATACTCAATATTGTCAAGGCATTCATTCTCCTCAAATTTGTTATAGATTCACTGCAATTCCAATCAAAATTTCAGCAGGATTTTCTATAGATGCTAAGAAGCTGATACAAAAATTTTTATGGAAAACAAAGGAGCCCAATGAATTACCCAACTGATTTTGAAACAGAAAAATAAAAGAGGCTTAAGGACTCACACTAACTGATTTCAAGGCTCATTATAAATCTATAGCAATTAATATGGTGTGATATTGGCAAAGGGATAAACACACAGATCAATGGAACAAAACGTAGAGTCAAGACAAAGACTCACACAAATTATTAATTTTTAAAGCAGTTTTATTGAGATACAGTCACACACCATACAATCTATCCAAAGTGTGCTATCTGTGGTATATTAACAGGATTATGTATTCATCAGCACAATCAATTTTAGAATATTTTCATTATTCTAAAAGGAAAACTCCCATCCTCTTTAAACCCCATTATTTTTGACACTTAGCATTGGTGTGGTACCTTTGGTACAGCCAATGAAAGAATACTAAAATACTACTGTTAACTATAGTCAACAGTTTGCATTAGATGTATTTTTCCCATATTCCACCCCATCGTTAACACCTTGTAACAGAGACATACATTCATTCTAGTTCATAAAAGAGCATTCTTATATTTATACTATTAACCACAGTCATCATCCACCACAAGGTTTACTCTGTCATACAGTCCCATACTTTATTCTCTACCTTTCCTCCTAGTGACATGTACAATCCTAAACGTCCCCTTTCAGCCACATTTACCGTCATAATTCAGCACTGTTAACTACACTCAATGATGCACTACCATCACCTCCATCCAACTTCAAACATTTACAACCAACCTAATTAAAAATTCTGTCCAAATTGAGAATTAGCTCCCCATTCTCTGCCTTAACTCTCTCACTTGGTAATCTGTATTCTAAATTTAACTACATGAGTTTGCTTATTATAACTAGACTATAAGTGAGATCACACAACATTTATCCTTTTGTGTTTGGCATATTTCACTCAACATAATGTCTTCAAAGATCATTCTTGTTGTCTTATGCATCAAGACTTCGTTTATTCTTACAACTAAATAATATTTCACCAAGTATATACCATATTTTGTTTGCTCATTCATCAGTTGATGGACACTTGTGTTCCTTCCATCTTTTGGCAATTGTGAATAATGCCATATGAACATTGGTGGGCAAATATCTCTTGAGTCTCTGCTTTCAATTCTTCTGGGTATACACCTAGTAGCAGTATTGCTGTATCATATGCCAATTCTATACTTAGCTCCTGAGGAACTACCCAACTGTCTCCCAAAATGGCTGCCCCATTTTACATTCCTGCCAGCAGTGAATGAGTGTTTCTATTTCCCCACATCCTCTCCAACACTTGTAGCTTTCTGGTTGTTGTTTTTTGTCTTTTCTTTTCACTTTTTTAAGTAATCTTTTATTTTATATGAAAATATAATCATGCATCAATCAGGAAAGTTGAATAAATATAAGCCTTTGAAATAATTTTCAACTTGTTACCAATTAAAGAAATTCTGTATGATTTACACATTCAAGCAAATATAGTAAAACTCTGAATAAGTCTGTATAAATTATGAAAAGATAAGGGAACTGCCTGAAAATGTAGATTTGTGTTCCAGTAGCCATGTTTCTTGATGATGATAGAATAATGATACAGCTTTCACAGTGTGACTGTGTGATTGTGAAAACTTTGTGATTGATGCTTCTTTTACCTACCTTGTCAACAGACAAGTAGAACATATGGAATAAAAATAAATAATAGGAAGAGCAAATGTTTAAAAAGAAAAAAAAGATAAGGACAATAAATCCTTCTATCTCAAATTAATTAGGTTCTGAATGGCAGCTTTTTAATACCACAAAATAAAGACAAACATCTTCTCATTGTAAAACACTTCTTTTTAGTCCATATGTGCTTCTGCAGTTGACAGTGTTCAAAGTAAATCTATTCTGGTGTAATGTTCTAAAAAGTCAGCAGCAGCATCTGTAGGAGTGTGAAATAGTAGTTTTGGTGCTATTTCCAGAATCTATAAAATCCCAAAGCTATTGCCAGGCAAGTAAACACAGGGGCTGCCAGATAAAGAATTGTCTCAAGTCTGTTAGACTCCATCAGTGTTTTTAAGGACGTGATTTCAGTGTCAATTTTATGACTGGTTTCTGAAATAAACTTTTGGTTTGGGAATCATTTTTTGTAAACTCTGTGATCATTTCCATAAGTTTCATTTCTTGATCTGTAAACATATCTGTTAGTCTGCTCCTTTCAGGGTTGATATCCAGTTTATTATCTGCTCTAATTTGACTGGTGTCATGCATCAGCTGTTGTTTAATTTGGTTTAATTCAGCTTTCATTTTCTCATTCTCTGCTCTCAGATTTGCAAATTCACTTTTCTCAAGAATGACAACGTCTTTTCTGATGGAGTCCAAATGAGCCATTAGCTGCTGTACTATTATTTCCTGTTGAATTTGAGTGACCATCTCAGATGACATTTGAAAAAGTGCTGATACAATAGTTTCTGCTTGTGCTTTGTCAAATCCATAAGTTTCCAAGTTCTGAACCAGTGCATGGGTATCAAAAATTAATTTCCTTTGCTCTATAGGCTAGTTATGTGCACTCACCTCACATCATATCCTTCCTTGGTTACAGTGGTTAAGAAGTCTTTCTTTAGGGCTGGTGAGAAATGCCCATGGGAGAAAGAAACTTGGTAACCCCCATTGCCTTCAAAGCGAAGGAGCTGCCAAGTCCAGTGCTTTCTGTTTTTTGATAGTGGCCATTCCAGTAGATGTGAAATGATATCTCATTGTGGTTTTGACTTGCATTTTCCTAAAAGCTGGTGTACTTTTTGGCAATATGTATTTCCTCTTTGGAAAAATGTCTATTCAAGCCTTTTGCCCATTTTTTAATTGGGTTGTTTCTTTTTATTGTTGAGTTGTAGGATTTTTTTTTATATTCTGGATATTAAACCCTTATCAGATATATGATTTCCAGATATTTTCTCCCACTGAATGAGTTGCCTTTTCACTTTTTTTACAAAGTCCTTTGAAGCACAAAAGTATTTAATATTAAGAAAATATGGTTTATCTATTTTTTCTTTCATTGCTTGTACTTTGGGTATAAAGCCTAAGAAATCATTGCCCACTACAAGATCGTAAAGATGCTTCCCAATATTTTCTTCTAGGAATTTTATAGTTCTGGTTCTTATATGTAGGTCTTTGATTCATGTTGAGTTAATTTTTGTAGAAGGTGTGAGATAGGGGTCTTCTTTCATTATTTTGGATATGGATATCCAGTTCTCCCCAAACCAAACTGTTCTATTTGGGACTCTTCTGTTGGGACTGTTCTATCCCAGTTGAGTGGGCTTGGCAACCTGGTCAAAATCGAACCCGGGTCTCCCACATGGAAGGCAAGCGTTCCACCACTGAACCACCTGTCTGTCTTCTTTTTAATGTAGGCAACAGGGCTATAAAATTTCCCTCTCAACAACAAAATAAAGAGAGAAAACAAAACAAAAAAATAAAATTTCCCTCTCAGCACTGCCTTTGCTACATCCTTTATGTTTTGATATGTTGTGTTCTCATTTTTGTTCATCTCTAGGTATTTATGTATTTCTCTTGCAATGGATTGTTTGTGTGTGTTGTTTACCCTCCATATATTTGTGGATTTCCCAGTTCTCTGTCTGCTATTGATTTCTAGTTTTATACCACTATGGTCAGAGTGAGTACTTTGTATAATTTAAATCATTTTAAATTTATTGAGACTTGTTTTGGGACCCAATGTGGTCTATCCTGGAGAACGATCCATGAGCACTTGAGAAGAATGTCTATTCTTCTGTTTTAGGGGGGTGCAATATTCTGCATATGTGTGTTAGGTCTAATTCATTTTCATATTATTCAAGTTTTCTATTTCCTTATTAATTCTCTGTCTAGAAGTTCTATCCATTGATAAGAGTGGTGTATTGAAGTCTCCAACTATTATTGTAAAGATGTCTATTTCTCCCTTCAGTTTTGCCAGTGTCTGCGTCATGTATTTTAGAGTATTGATGTAACATGCATAAATATTTATGGTTGTTATTTCTTCTTGGTGGATTGCCCCTTTATTAACATAGAGTATCCTTCTTTGTCTCTTAAAATGGTTTTGAATTTAAAGTATATTTTATCTGTTATTAATATAGCCACCCCAGCTCTTTTTTGGTTACTGTTTGGAATATTTTATTCCAACCTTTCACTTTCAACCTATTTTTGTCCTTGGATTTAAGATGTCTCTATAGACAGCACATTAATTAATCATATTCTTTTATCCATTCTGCCAATCTATATCTTTTGATTGGGGAATTAATCCATTAACATCAATGGTGTTACAGTCAGTACTTACTTCAATCATTTTATCCTTTGGTTTTTATGTCATATCTTATTTTTCTCTCCTTTTTTACCCTTTTAGTTTCCCTTACTGATAATGTTCATGTCTGTGGTCTCTTCCATTCCTCACTCTCCCATTTTTTCAGTCTGCAGAACTCCCTTTAGTATTTCTTGTAGGGCAGGTCTCTTATTGATGAACTCTCTTAGTTTCTGTTTCTCTGTGGATATTTTAAACTCTCTGTGCTGGCTTAAGAGTTATGTGCCCCCAGAAAAGCCATGTTTTAATCCTGATCCAATCTTATGGGGGCTGCTATTTCTCTTAATCCTGATTCAATACTGGAGGGCAGAAATTTTGATTAGATTATCTCCATAGAGGTGTGCCTCTGCCAATTCCAAGTGAATCTTGATTAGTTTACTAGAATCTTTAAGAGGGGAAACATTTTGGAAAACCTCAGAAATGACAGAAGCCTCAGCGCTGACACAGAGAGAACTGACACACTTCAGAGCAGAGCTGACACAGGTGCCAACACTTCAAGAACAGAGACACAGATGTTTGGAGATGCTTGGAGTCATATAGATGCCACCATGAAATGCTAAGCAAGCCAAAAACCTGGAGAAAACCAAGGGAAGCCAAGAGATGAAAGCCAGCCCCAGAGAAGCAGCATGAGGAACCCTCACAGGAACAGAGGCTGAAGGCAATGGATCCCAGGAGCAAGGGACCAGCGGATGCCAGCCACATGATTACCCAGCTGACAAAGGTGTTTCTGACCCATTAGCCTTCCTTGAACTAAAGTATCATTCCCTGGATGCCTTAGTTTGGACATTTTCATAGACTTAGAACTGTAAACTTGTAACTAATTAAATTCTCCTTTTTAAAAGCAGTTCCAGTTCTGGTTTACTGCATCTCAGCAGCTTGCAAACTAACACTCTTTCTCATTTTTAAAGGGCAGTTTTGCCAGATAAAAAATTCTTGGCTGGCAGTTTTTCCCTTTCAGTCTTACATATATCATACCACTGCCTTCTGGCTTCCGTGGTTTCTGATGAGAAATCAGAACTTGGTCTTATTGCATCTCCCTTGTATGTAATAAATCACTTTTCTCTTGATGTTTTCAGGATTGTCTCCTTATATTTGGTGTTTGACATTCTGATTAGTTAGTGTCTTGTGTGGGTCTATTAGGATTTATTCTGTTTCAAGTATATTGTGCTTCTTGATCATGTATATCTCCATCCTTCATCAGTGTCAGGAAATTTTCTGCCATTATTTCTTCAAATATTCCTTCTGCCTTTTTTCCTTTTACTTCTCCTTCTGGGATAGCCATGATACATATGTTTGTCCACTTTGCACTGTCATTCAAATCCCTAAACCCTGCTCAATTTTTCCCACCTTTTTTATGTCTGTTTTTCTGTCTGTTAAATTTCAACTGTCTTTTTTCTAGCTTGCTGATTCTTTCTCCTGCCTGTGCAAATCTGTCATTGTATACTTCTAATGTATTTTTAATCTCTTCAATCATTTATTCCATTCCCATGATTTCTATGTTTCTTTTTATGCTTCAAATTCTTTGTGCTCTCAGTGTCTTCTTAGTATCCTTTATCTCTTTAGCAATATTTTCCTTCACCTCCTTGAATTGATTTAGATTTATTTGAACTTCTTGAACTAGTTCCAATTTCTGTCTCCTCTGAAGTTTTAATTTGTTCCTTTGACTGGGCCATGTCTACCTGTTTCTTAGTATGGCTTGTCACTTTTTGTTGGTATCTAAGCATCTGATTGTTTTGATGAGATTACCCTGGAGGTGAGTTTCTCTTATCTAGGGTTTTCTTGTTCATTGATTTGGAGCTAAAGCACTTCTTTGACACCTGATTCAACTTATTAAAGACCTTTAGAATAGCTCATGTTTAACTGATTAGATTTTTTCAGTTGTTATTCATCTGCTTCTTGACCTGGATATACAGTAAAAAAATTTTGAGATTGCATTATTTCTGCAATTGTCTCACGAGAAAGCTTCCTTTCCCCTGATCCTTCTCTAGGAATGTTGATCTGTTTCAATTATTTTTTTTTACTTGCCTCTTCAGTTATTTAACATTCATTTCATTGTCCCTACCTGCATTTTTCTAGAGTGCAAATACTTGGAGAAAGGTCACCCCAGAGAAGCCTTTGTAAGTCAATAATTCCCAGTCAAAGTAGGACCACGGATCCATGAAGGGGGCATAGATCAGTTTCAAAGTGCCCTGAAATGGAGACCAAGGATGCCAAACTTCTCTTTGATGGTTCCCTGAATCTGTGCTTTACTGGCCAAGCAGATGACACTCTTCAGTCAATTGTTTTCCCACAGCCCTAAGGTATTGCTGTGACTTTTAGTCTCAGTGGACTCTGCCCTTGCCTAGGGTAGGGTGAAGCAAAACTTGACAGCCACTTTCATCTGGGGTGGGTGGAAACCCAGGCACAAAACCAGGGCCAAGTGATCTTAATTCACTAATCAGAAGCCCTGAAGTGTGGTGGGCCAGTCCTCCCACCCCCGTTTTCTTGGGGAAGAGCCACCTTTCAGAAAACTCTTCCCTGCAGCCCTAAGAAGGCACTATGAGTTTAAATTACACCCACATCCATGGTGGGGTTGAAAAAGAGGCTACTGGCTGCTTTTTGCACTGCGTTGTGTAAAACTGTATCTGCCCTCAGAACCAGGGCCCAGCATTCCAAATTTGCTAATCAAAAGCCACAATTGGAACTCAGCCATTACCACTACCAACACCATCTTTGGGGAAAAAGATTTTTATTTCCAGCCAGGGACTAGACCCCCAGGTAGTCTGCTGCAAAGTGGAAGATGAGCACCAGCCTCCACTGCATGGAGAGTTTGACTCACAGCTCTTCACTGCAGCTTATCAGTTTCTTCCTTCTGCTCCTTTCTGGGTGTTATGCAGTATTCTTCTGGTTTCCAGAGCCCCAAGCTATTGTTTCAGACCATTTCTGGCTATTTTCTATCTGCCCTGCAAGACAAACAGGTCTTGAAGCTCTCTACTCCACCATTTTACCCATAAATTCTTCTTATTAATTGATTTTTTTTTAAAATGCACATACAATTCAATGGAGAAGGGACAGTCTTTTCAACAGATGGTGCTAGAACAGTTAGACATCCATGAGAAAGAAAGAGAGAGAAAACAAAAGGAAGGAAGGAAGAGAGGAAGCAGGAAGGAAGAAAGGTGTTTTAGTTTGTTAAAGCTGCCATAAATAGGTTGGCTTTTACAATGGGGATTTATTAGTTTATAAATTTACAGTTCTAAGGCCATGGAAATGTCCCACTTAACGCATCAACGAGATGCTACCTTCTCTAAAGAAAGGCTGACAGCATCTGGGGTTCCTCTATTAGATACTAAGGCACATGGTCAATGTCTTCTCATCCCTCACTCCCAGGTTTTGCTGCTTTCAGCTCCTGTTCCCTCCTAACTGTCTCTGGGTATCTCTCTTTCTGAGCTCTCTCAGCTTTTCCCACCTTTTATCCTCTCAGAAAGGACTCCAGTAAAGGATTAAGAGCCTTTGAATAGGATGGGTCATATTTCAATTGAAGCAACCTTATCAAAAGTTCCCACTCACAATAGGTTTGCACCCACAAGAATGGATTAAAAGAATACAGCCTTTTCTGAGGCATGTAACAGCTCCATACAACCACAGAAAGAAAGAAAGGAAAGGAAAAGAAAAAGATAAGTGAGTCTTGACCTCTACCTAGCAACTTATGTAAGAACTAACACAAAATAGATCATGGACTTAAGTATAAAATGTAAATCCATGAAACTTTTAAGAAGAAAAAGAAACAACTAAGTGAAAATCCTTGTGACTTGGGTTAGGCAAAGAGCTATGACCCCAAAGCATATTCCATAGCAAAAGAATCAATAAATCGACCTTTGCCAAAATTTAAAACTTTTGCTCTGTCAAATACACTGTCAAGAGAACAAAAAGACAATCACAAACTAAGAGGAAAAAAATCATATATCTGACCAAGCACTGGTGTCCAAAATATATAAGGAACTCTCAAAACTCAGCAATATGAAAATAAAGAACACATTTTTAAAATGGGCAAAGAATTTGAACAGATGCTTCATCAAAAATATATACAGGTGGCAAATAAGCACATGAAAAGATGCTCAACATCATTATTCATTAGAAAATTGTAAATTTAAACCACAATACTATATTATCAGCCATAAAGAGGAATGAAAAACTGATATATGCTTCAACATAGATGAACTTTAAAAAATCATACTCAGTGAAAGAAACCAGTCACAAACAACCACATATTTAGATTCCATTTATTTGAAATGCCCATAAAAAATGATAACAAAAAATTCATAATTCTTAAAATAAAAAAAAAGAGAATTGTATGCCCTCTAAGTTGTCTGGCATTACAACCAGCAATGCATATACTGGTATACCATGGGAAATACGGAAATGTTGTTTATAAAGCGCTTATGCCTGAACCCACACAGATTCACAAAGCAAAATCATGTTACTGTCACTGTTATCAAATTCCAGAACACTTTCATCACACTATTTGATGGTAGTAGTATTTATTGATGGTACTAATATAAAATTAAATATACAATATATATTTTATATGCATAAAATATTATATGCATACCAGGTAATATAAAGTTGAAATATTAAAAACTGTCAACATGAGGAAAATCTTAAATAATGGCAAAAGTCCTAAAGGCAGTACAATAATGCCTGAAGTTTAGGAAATTCTTCTGATGTGCAAAATAATGCCGCAAAGGAAACTGAGGTCCTAAGAAGTTAAGTAGCATGCCCAATGTCACCTAAGTCATCAGGTCTGACTCCAAAATGTGTGGCCCTATTCAGAAGACCCCACTGCCCAAGGCTTGCCCCAGGCACACCAGATGTGACCATCTCTGAGATAGAAAGCCACAAGTAACCCTTCAAGAAAATTTGGAGTCAGGCTCTGCCACATATTTACTCCATGACGTTGGACACAGAAATTGTCTACCTTAAGCCTTGTTTTCTTCCCTGTAAATGGGAATGATAAGAATACATACTTTATACATTTGTGATGAGGAGCCGTTATTAAACATTTAAAAAAGTGACTGGTATATACAAAGTGCTCAATATATGTAAGCTACTTTTGTGGTTGTTACTAATAATGAGACTCTTCCGGGCTTTTGGACTGTGGTCATTCCATATGTCCTGGTCAGGTCAGATTTGTAAAATGCTGTGGGCTGAGATTTCATACTGGAAGATGGCCTCAGGGACTCCTGCTGGGAGTGGTTGGAAAAGCAGGCTCTGACCAGGCATCCTCCAGGCACTACCCAGATACCCAGAGGCAAGAAATTATGACGGGGGGGGGGGGCCCACAGTGGCTCAGCAGGCAGAGTTTTCACCTGCCATGCTGGAGACCCAGGTTCAATTCCCAGCACCTGCCCATGCAAAAATAAAAATAAATAAATAAAAGTATAAACAGGGCTCTGACCTCAATCTGCTTGGGACAAGCTACTGAACTTCTCACTTGTGAAGTTCCTCATTCGTGAAGTTGTAATAATACCAGTAATTATCTCATAGGATTTCTGTGAGGATTAAATGATGGCACATGGTAGGAATTATATATATATATAATTATATAGGAAGTATATATGAGTTGGTTATTTTTACCGTACTCTCTTTTTCCTTTAAGGATGATGGTTGTGTCAGTGATATCTGTTCAAAAGGCTCTTGTCCTGAACCAAGACTTCAGGGCCCACAGGCCCCCTGGGGATCAGTTGTGGGCATAGCTAAACCCAGTCAGCTATAAGAAGGACCACTGGCCTTGGGGGTCACTTACAGAGGGCCCCATGAGCAAAGGCTCTTCTTTGGTTCCCTTCTGTGATGGTTAGGTTCTAGTGTCAACTTGGCCAAGTTATGATGCCCAGTTGTCTGGTCAGGGAAGCACTGGCTTGACCATTGCTGCAAGGATATTTCACAGCTGGTTGATAAACCAGAAGGCTGGTGTATTAAATCATCAGTCAATTGACTACCTCACTGGCTAATTATAACTGATCAACTAAGGCGTGTCTCCCACCAATGAGATAGTCCAATCAGTTGAAGATTTTAAGGAAGAAGAGAGGCCTTTTCACTGCTTCTTCAGCCAGCAAGTCTCTCCTGTGGAGTTCTTCCAGACCCTTGAATGCAGCTGCCAGCCTCACAGCCTGCCCTACAGATTTTGAACTCTTCCATTGCCACAGTTGCGTGAGACACCTTTATATATCTTTTATTTATAGATATCTCCTGTTGGTTCTGTTTCTCTAGAGAACCCTGACTAATACACCTTCCCTTCCTGAAGAATGTTTGACCCCAAACATTTCTTAATTTCTCTAAAGTCCCCTCCCCAAATTATCCTTTGTCTCCATCCAGGGATCCTTAACCATGCTTATTTACATACAATTGAATCAATAGACTTAGGATAGTAGTCCTA
>PVIY010032194.1:0-29199 GCA_004026745.1 Myrmecophaga tridactyla
GGGTTGCACGGTGAGAGAAGGACACAGGATGCGCAGGGAGTGAAAAAGTGATGTCGGTGGGGAGAGTGCCAAGTCCCCACTCAGCCATGGGACGCTTGGGGAGAAGGGGGGAAGCATGCTGCTGTGGAGTTCAGAGGCCGGTAGTGAGGTTTATTTTTGTTTGTATGAGTAAAAAGCTGCAGAAGCCTCTTGTGGGAGTGAGGGGGGGCGCCAATGGAATGCTATGATTCAGAGGGACTGGTCCTGGCCTTCAGTCAAGTGTGCTGACCCGGAAGGAGAGTTCCTTAGTAACCCTTTTAACTGCAGCTAAGGCTGAGCCACAGTGGTCCATGGACAGTGAACCGGGAACCCAAAGAAAGTATAGATACTCCAAGTCAGAGTAGAGGTAATGGGAGCATCTTTGAGCAAGCTGATGGGAAACTTGGAAAGAGATCATGGACAATAGCATCTAACAAGGGAGTGAACTGTCTTGGGTCCCCAAAAGGGGCTCTTTTATGTTTAAGGGTTAAGTTCTTTTTCCATAGAGTGGGGATGATTTTGTGATGCTGAAATCGAGACACTGAGAATTACAAATAAAGGTAATGCAATTAGTTCACAAAGGAGTTGTGGAACTTGAACCCAGATCATGAAGCAGGGCCAGACCAATAAAAGGCCTTGTTAGGTCTTCTTTCTGCTTATGGGCTCCACAGGGAGTGTGGCAGTAGCCTGCTTCCCTCCTACAGGGTGATAGAATCATTCATCCCTGGACCCCTCTGGCCTGAGCAATGTCTTCATCAGAAATTTGAAGTTTGCAATGCAGCAAATTTCCACAGTTCCCTAGGGTGGAGGCCTAGGTAAGTGAAATATTTAATAAAGTGCCTGATGCATGTGTTGGTAGTTTACTAAATGCTAGTGCCCTTTCTTACTGTGCAACACCATTGTCACCTTGTATATATCAAGGAGGGTAAATAGCTGGGGAAACCAGCAGAACTGGAATGGGGAGAGGTAGGGACAGAAGACTACTGATTTCTATTGTAAGACTCATAGTACTATTTTTTTTTTGATAACTATGTGGATGTATTTTTTATTTAATGAAAAATTCCACAACATAAAAAAAAAATAGGAATAGTTGGTGAGATAACCATTGGCAGGCAGTGCCCTTTATAAGAGCCAGCAGAAACCAAAGAAAGTAGATTCTGTACTACTATAGAAAGGAGAGCAGTGTAACCAGCTTCTCATGGAGCATCTTGATTAGGGGTGGGTCGTTAATGGGAACACTGCTGTTTTGGATGTCTTCTCTGGATGACTAAAGTCAGTATCAAAGAGCTTAACTTTTTGTTTTGTTTTGTTTTAAATTTGCTCTCTTTTTTAAAGTTACAGTTTTAACAATTTGTTATTTATTTTTGTTTTTTGAGGACTGATAATTTTTTTTTACTATACTGTGCTCCAGGAGAACTGCCTTCTTTTCAGGTAGCTTCTTTTACAATACTTTACCTACCTTATCTTACGAATTCAATAACTTAAATCACAGAATCTCAGAGCTGAAAAGCATGTTAAAAATGATTCAAGTTGAGGGAGGGACAAGAGTTAGGGGGAGGTTAAAAAAAGAAAAAGATGACTAGTTGAATTTTATCTGATAATTCTCAGTCTGAGAAAGCTGAAGAAGCTTGCTTTTTTCTGATAGACAGGGAGTGGTATGGTCAAGCATGGCCCCTCTGAGCTTGCTCCAAGCAGCAGCCGATGGCCTGGACATCATGTAGGAGGACAGGTCCCTGTGGATGCTCTTGGAGCCAGACAGGTGGAAGTGGTTGAAGCACAGGCCCAGTACCACAATACGCAGAGAAGCTGGAATGGGCTTGGATGGGGGCGGCTGCCCAGTTCTGCAGGTTGATGTGCTTTCCTGCCCTGGCGTGAACGTGCCCTGGGCCTGGTAGTTCACTGGCTTCCACCCTGTCTCCGACAGCTAGGAGCCAGGGCTGAGTGTCTGCCTTCCGCTAGCTTCCATACAGGTGTGGGGGGCTCTGTATATGCCCCATTGTTCCTCAACATCCCTCCCCTCCCCAGATGGGTGGCAATGTGAATGGGCCGCAACTATATTTAGAGTGAAACTCCTGGGGCCACCACAAAGGAGTGACTGCATCTTCAGGAGGGTGGGTGGGCGGGAAGGGGACAGGGGAGCAAAGCTATTTTCAGAACACAGGTCATTGCTGGCTACAGAGCAAGACTGTGGCCATAATGTCGAGGGAAACAATAGCTGTGGCCAGAGGAAGAGCCTGTTATGTTTCAGGTGGGATGTTTGCAACTGCTCAGGAAACCTGACCCCGCCCGACAGCAGCACAAATCACAGCATATCAGGGAGGCAGAGAGGAGGGGGGAGTGCGATTCACAGGGCCTGGGCTAGTAAGAGGTGCCAAGAGGCCACGCCTCATGCCTGGAGGAGGATTTTCAGTGACTACTTTGCCCTGGGGGCCTGGTTAGGAATGAAACACTTCTGACCAATCTCCCAGACAAACCATGTACCGTATTCTGGTCTCTGGATACTTCCCAAGAATGGCATTGAGAATGAAAAGAACTCAGGCAGAAAGCAGCAAGGTGGGCAAAACCAATCCAATATGAAGAGCCATCTCAGGCAGCAAGGCAAAGCCTGGACTAAGCCTGACAGTGTGGCCTCAAAGTCCTGGGCAGACAGATTTAGTGCCCCCAGCATCCAGGGGCCTGCCTGGACCACAGCTCCAGCTGTACAGGCCCTGAGAGCTCCCCACACCCCTTTTCTGACCTCTAGTCGGCCCCATTCACCAGCCTCTGTGCAACGCTGGAAGCAGGGAGGGACAAGCTGCTGAGGGAGGCCAGGCCTCACCTCCCCCCACAGATGAGCTTAGGCCCAGGGGTCTAGGTGGGAGCAGGGAGGAGGGGGGTATGGTACAGGCCCAGATCTCACTTGGAGTTTATAGCCATCATGGGGGCCAGGAGGATTTTTTCAACCCCATCTTCACATCCCATTCCCTAAACATGTGTGGTTCCTGTTTTGCTGCATCTGTAAAAGGCACTGGGAGCTGGGGACTTGCCTTACACCTCTCGGTTAACACCCCTGGAGACTGATGGAGTTCAGAGCAGTGTAATTTACAGCCCATCTCTCCAATCTTAATTCACTTGATGCTCCTTTCTTCCTTATTGTATTAGCATGACCCAGGTACCTGCCAACAATAATGGCCTCTCTAGCTAGGAGTCTCTCCCCCATTCCCAGGACAATTTATACCTTTTCCTTCGGATTTTTCCCTCTTAAATTAAACAAAAAGAGGAAAAATAAGAAAAGGTTAACATGGGTTTGGAGCACTGAAGCCCCCGTGGTTCTGGGCAGAGAGCCAATGGCCTGAGGGCACACACATGTGTGTGCTCTCCCAGAAGGGCCTTCACCGGCCCTGTTTTACAGCCACCTCGGCACAGACTCCAGGGTTCACGCATATGGCCAGACAGATGTGTCTGGCTTACGTTCAAGGCTGGAAAATGAAGAATTATGGAAGTGAAGGGCCCCGGGCATTAAAAAAAAGGGGGGGGGGAGGGGGAATTTTTCCTCTGCTGAGAAATCCTCCTGTGGCTGTGAGGCTGGAGGAAGGAGGCTGACAGGAGGCAGGGCTGCCAGCAGTGGTACATGTGGGGCCTGTTCTTAAAGGGGCCATAGCAGCCCATGTTCCAACCAGCCCCCACCAAGCCCCAGAGCTCAGGCCTGAGCAGCCTCCTCTCAGAAGCTGACAGGAGAACAGACCTACTGGATAGGAGCAGTCAGGGGCCCTGGAGTCAAGTCTCATAGAAGGCCTTCTATATGTAAGATGGTGCTTGTCGCTGGGAGAGGCAAAGCTGAATACAAGTTCTTAACAAGAACAGATCCCTCATTGGGTTCCCACAGCCTTCCCTTCTTCCTTTTTCTAACAACACTCGCTTACACTTCAAATTGCTTGTTTCAAGATTGCCTTCTCCCTGACACTGTATATTTTGGGAAGGACTTTTTTGTTCACTCCCGTGTCTCCCAACCACAAGCATACTTCATACTACTTGCTAAACTGAACTGAAGACATGGTCCTTGGTTCCAAAGAGTTCACAACACAGTGGGGGAAACATGTTCAGAAGTAACTGTAATATGAGACATGATATAAGTTTCACAAATGAAGTATAAACCAATGCTACAGGAACACTGAGCAGAGAAAGGAAAATTCCTCCTGGGGGAAATCAGGGAAGGCTTCATTGGGGAGATGGAGTTTCATCTGGGGATTGAAGGAGGAACAGAATTGCATTAGGTAACAGGAAATGTGGAGTAGAAAAAGGGTATTCTGGTTTGAGTGAATAGTATTAACAAAGACCTATGAGTGTGAAAGGACAGAATATCTCTGGGGACAGTGAGCGGAGAGGAAGGTTAGTGTTTTTGTCCAGAGAGAAGGGCCTTAGAGTGTGGACGGACACTTGCCATGCATTGTCTCATTTAGGCCTCACTGCAACTCTAAGAGGTAAATACTATTACCATTTTCATTTTATAGATGAGGAAACAGGCACAGAGAAGTCAAATAATTTGCCTGAGGTCATATAGCTAGGGAGCGGTGGAGCCTGGACTGTAAAGTCTTCCTGATCACATGCTCTTAAACTGCAGGCCAAAGAAGGGCAGCTATAGAGAGGGAGGAAAAAAAGACATTCCTAAAGAGGCTGAGGGGGTGGTGGTTTAAGGCTTCCTCATGCATAAAGTTAGTCATTAAAGGAGGGTGCATGACTGGCTCTTCTCTGTCGGCCCTAAGCCCTACATAAGAGGAAGTGAGGTTTTAGTTCAAGAGAATAGGCCTGGTATAGCCAATAAAGAAAACTTGCTGGAGGTGAGGGTACTCATACATGAGAGGGCTGATGGAGGAAGTCCCTGTATGGAGATTAAGCTATTTCTGAGATGTACTGTGTGTCCTGTTCAGAGGGGGCTCTTCCATTACTCTTGGAATCCAGAGAAGCAGAGTCTGTTTATGACATCTTCTCTCCCTGAGAATCCTCCATGGTCTCTCCAGAAGTATTGGGCTAAGGTTCAGGGAAACTTTGAAGCCCCCCAAAATTATGGAAGATTCTGTATGTGTGTTGTGCATAATGTGTATTTATAGTTCTTCACTGAGAGAGAGGCTTTATCAGATTATCTGAGAAGATCGTGATCCTGCCTTGGAGACCAGGAGGGGACTCCTGGTACCAAACAAGCTACCAGAGTTTAGTGGTGGAATAAGAAATGAGGGGGTGGCATGTACCCCTACTCCCTGGCAAACTCTCTCATACACTATATAGCAACCACCCAGATGGGAACCATCCTTCCTAGGCAGGCCCCACCTGGATCTTTTCCTGGCGACGCTGCTGTTCAGCTATCTTCCTGGCCAGAGCCAGCTTCTTGGCCCGAAGTTCCCTGATGTCATCCTCACCCCCGCTGCCTTCAGCCTCTGAATCTTCCTCAAAGTCTTCAATCACCACGTCTTCCTCCTTTATGTGGTAGAGCAGGCCAGGGGAAAGAGAAGACTGTGAGGCCATGGCATATACCAAACCCATCCATGTCAGGCCTCCCTTGGACCATTACTTGCACAGGGTCCCTACGATATGTGCTCCCTCTAATTAGGCAGAGAGGGGATAGAGAGAAGGTGTCACTATTCCCCCAAAAGTGCTCCCTTTTGAACCATAGGGCTCTTTCCTCTTATAGAGTCATAGATGCACACCGTAAGTCACTTCCACTCACGTGCGCATACTTCCATGCTTGGACTCAGCTCTATGTTCCATTCTCCCTTGCACACTCAAGAGGTCAAACTCTGGGACTATTTTCATTTTGAAATCACCAAAGGGGTAAACAACAGTAACAGTTAAACCACCCAATTTAAATCTAATTCATGCTAATGATCTGACAGGAATCATCTCTGACCAATAGCCTGAGTTAGGTATGGAAGCTCCTTGCCCCAGACAGTGTCAGGGAACAGATGCTCTAGCTCAGCAGACCTTGCCCTGGTTTCTTTTTAAGACCACAACCTGGCGGTATGAGGGCTGTTGAGCCTCATTACAGGAACCTGTATGACACAACCTTGCTCAGCTGCCCTCCCTGGGCCTGGGCAAGGTAGGGTACCTGGCTAGTGTAAGAAGCTTGCTCCCAGGCTGGCAGAACATTCCCTAGGGATGGCACCACCCTGCTAGCAGCCTCAGCACTCAGAGCCAACACTCTCTGGGTGGTCCCAGGCCCCATTCCTCACTCAATTTTGGCCTTGGTCAGTAGAGAACATGTAGCTGCCCAAGAGAGCTTCCTTTGAGGGACAGGGTTAGCATGGGTACATGGGGAGGGATTTACTTGGAGAAGATTCCTGTGTTTCTAGTGAATGATGATAACGACACTGATTATGATAATGACAGCTACCATTTATTGAATGCTTAATACTGGTCAGGGACTGGGCTAAGCATTTTTCATGTATTAACTCATTAAATCCTCACAGCTACTCGTGAAATAGTGATTATTACCATCCCTATTTTATAAATGAACAAACAAAGCTTAGAGAGTTAAAGAACTTGTCCAAGGTCACATGGCTAGTCCATGGCAGAGCAGAGATTTTAATCCAAGTAAGTCTGCCTCCAAGGTCTGTGCTCTTGCCTATTATGGACAAGCAGCACTGGGTCGAGGTTCTTTTTCCCAAAGGTACCTTTTTGGGTTCTTGTCACCATTACAAAGACTGCCTGATCCTAAACTGAAAGCCCAGATCCAGTCTTTCATGGCTCAGTTTCCCAGGCCTCCCTGGAAACAGACTGCTCTTTTCCTCAAACTGTCTATCATAAGGTAATTTCAGATGGATTTTCTGGGGTGAAAGTGGTTGCTAGATGTGTGGGTGGGTGGGTGATAGGGGGATGTTTCACCTTGGGAGCAGAATCTAGGGGTGGGAAGATGGGTCTTTTAGTAGCAACCCTGAGGAACAGGATTCTGTTTGGTTTGTGAAAAATGATGTCTGAAGAAACTTCTCCCTCCTCCTCTCCCAATCAGTTTAAGTGACTCAGTCCTACATCTGGGGAGTGTGGAGAGGGAGGCGGGAGATGGGATCTTAGGATGGGACCAGATCTTTCCACTATCCTAAGAAGTCTCACACGTTTGGGGGTGTGTTGTACATAGCCACTGCTCATCTAGCAACATGCAAGCTTCATTGTGACAGAGCTCACCTGGCCATGGGAAGGAGGAACATTCTCTTTGCACATTTATTTCCTTGTTCATGGAGTTTTACCTGGATTGGTCCATATGGGAACACTGGCTGCTCTGATCAGGGACACTGAGGGTTATCATGGGGATTGGTGTGAGCTTGACTGAGGTCAAAAGAGGGTCAGAGAGGCTTGTCTGAGGTTCGTTCAGCTCTCACAGCAAACAAGGAAGTGCAGGGTTATGAAATTACACAGACCACGGTAAGTAGGGTTTCCCAGGGGCCACTAACATAATGGAACACAGGAGGCTCGTGGGAAAAGGAAAAAGTGGGCAGCGTGGTGTGGGTCACAACCTTTGTCTGGTCAATAAGACTTAGAAGGAGGGGAGAGTGTGGAACAGCCAAGATCTGGTGCCAGAGAGCTGTCCTGTTCCTTGTAAGAATACAGGAGACCCTCCTTGGCTTTTACACTGCGCCCCTCCCTCTGGTCTCACTTCCCAAATATGATTTGGTATTGAGGTTCCACTGGCCAGGGACATCTCTTACAGCAATCCTGGAGAGAGCGTTGCTTATCTTTCATGTTAAAGACTGCCTGCTCAGCCTGAAACTGGGGATGAGATAACTGACAGAGGTGCAGCCCCACCCATGTACAATGCCAGGGCTTGGGTGGCACTGTTCTGCTCAGTCTGAAGCTGGATACCCGCTGGCTTTAGCAACTCTACTGTTTCCTCCCACGCTGACAGCTCATTCTTTCCCATTATTCCCTGCCCAGGTTTCATCTGGAGAGTTTGGAATCATGGGCTCAGCTTTATCCCTGGAACTACCTCTGTCCTGGAAGCTGAGCCCTGTGTCATCAGGGGTGGGGTGGGGTGGGATTCTACAGCTATTCTGATGAAGACAGTCTAAGACTTTGCTGCTGTGAATACTGTAAACCAAAGGTAGCCACTCTACCACTGCCTCAGATCACAAATGACAGCTTCCAGCTGACATCTGGCTTCCCTGGCCTGCTGCTGATTTCATCCCTGCACCCCACCCTTCTTCACCAGGCACTTGAGACTGCTGCAGGCCAAATGACTGTGTTGGCCCATAGGTGACCTGGCCTCTGGTTAGAACCACTTCCGACCCTTCCCTAAGTCCCAAGCTCCTTCTCACCTAACACCCCTCTGTCTTTAACACTGTGAGGTTAAAAAGAAGAAAAGAGCCAACCTTCAGGGAAAAGTGAGGTGTGGACATACATACATACACCCAGGCAGAGTCACTCATGCCCAGACACACATGCAAGGCAGCTGGCAATAATATTTAAATACATCCGTGCATCTTTACCCAGAACCCACAGACAGCAGAGACGCTGACAGCAGGGTTCAACTTAGACTGGCACACAAACCTGATATATCCAGAGTTACATCAACAGGCACATTCAGAAAGATACATACATGTAACTGCAGGGCAGCTGCCAGTGGGGTTTTGTAGGGATGAGTATATAGGTATGTGTACACGCGTGTGTGTTCACACACACCCTGGAGTGGAGTAAGAGCTACAGGAACAACCAAGGGCAAACAAACAAGAGGAGAATTCCTTAATCACATCAGGATGTGCAGGAGGGAGAAAGAGAGGGAGGGAGGGCAGGCTGGTGCAGGGGATGATTTTCCACACGGGCCAGCAATGTCATTTCTTCCTGTACATGTGCTGGAGGCTGGAGTTGAGGCCTTTGCTGCACCAAACTCCACACATCTATAAACTTGATCTTCAGCTGGAACCCTAACACCCGGATCTCTCCACTCCCTTTCCTAAGCCTCTAGAGCTGCACATCATTAAGCTCTTTCTCTCCCTTCTCCTTCAATGCAATATTAAAAAGAAGCATCTGGAACTTGTAGTAGAGTGAGATGGAGGCACTGGGGTGGGCCTGGCAGGAAGGGGCACCAGCAGAGTGCACTCTTGAGAAGCTGGCTGGTCACATGAACATAGACAGTGCTCTGAGGGATTATAAATAACCAGGAGCAGAAGCTGAGGCCATGGGCAGAGCAGAGCTGGGGAGGGGAGCAGGGGGTGGGGAGCTTCCCTCTGCCACAGTGTGCTCTTCCCGCATAGTACCTCATCTTCCAGTTGTTTTCCCTCTTGGCTTCCCATTTCCTTTCCCATGGTGTCTGGGACGGGTGCCACTGACACATATTTTCCACCCTTGAATGCCAGCAGAGGCTCTTCTTGTCCACAAAGGGCTTCCAGAAAATACTTCAGTACTGTGACCCTTTTGCAGTCGGCTGCAATAACCTACAGGGCGAGAGGGAGAGAAGAAAAACAGCATTTTCGGAAAGGAAAGATGAAGATGAGAGAGACTGCTGGCTGAGGGGCACATGAGAAATGTATCAAAGTTACTAGGCAGGGAAAGCAGAGTGGGTGAGTGGGAGTGTGTGTGTGTGCATGTGTATGCATGTGTGAGGTGATGAGTGAGGGCTGAGGGTGTGCTGAGGATCAAGATCTTCTGAAGGAATGAATGAAGTTACCGCCATCTCTCCTTAGATCATTTGGGGATGGTCTCTGATGACCCAACCCCAACAGTCAGTGCCCTCTGGGGTTTTACCTTTTTTTTTAATTTTTATTTTTTATTAAAGCCCTAACATAAAGAAGGAAAATATAACTTCCTCTAAATTTGGTATTTAATGGGTAGGAAGAAGGGTGGAGTACAAGACACTGGCCTTTCTAGAACACAGTTTTCCTGGTAGCCTCACTGCCACTCTCCACTCTGCTCCCAGCTTCCTTCTTCCAGCCTCCCCACAGGAGAGCTTTCAGCCGAGTGTAATTTGAATGATCAGGGCTTTCTTGGCTGTTTGATTTCAGCAGATTATTTTGGGCTTCTCTTGATAAGTTTATGCCCCACCTAAGAGTTTTTCACATTCAAGTGACTGGGGTCAAGCAGGAGACTGTCAGGAGGGAGGGGAGACAGGCAAAGCAGGTGGGGGCATCTCACCAAGCTCTGTCCTCCCAGGCTTCAGCCACCCTGTTTCTCAAGTGGCCCATCGGCACACAACCAGTGTTGTTAGAGAACTGGGGTTGACTGAATTGAAATGAAATTCTACTCTTAAGTAATCATCAAATTTGTACGTGTCTTAGATGGAGTTTCCACAGCCACCCAGTCTGGGGTCCTTCTTTGTGATCACACACGCATGCCCTCACCTCCACCCCTACCTGCTTTGCTTGCACCCTTCCTCATTCTTGCCCTTTCATGCCCTTCTTATCATCTTTAGTTTCTGGCTACTTCTCTTCCCTAACGGCAGGGTACTTACCAAGGGAGAAGGAGGGGCCCTGCTGGAGGGAGCTCAGAAATCAGTGAAGACCACACCACACGGGGAAACAAACTTCCATGGCCATATCTGCCACAGGGTGGTAGCCCCTTCATCACCACTGAATTGAGACCATACTGAGTGTCCTATCCTTTTAATGCTTTCCCATTTTTTAATGTAAAAGGGACTTACGTGTCTGTATCACATAGTAAATACTAATTTGGAGACTGTCTCTGAATATTTGCTCATTGTTTTACAGGTTCTCTCCCCACTTGGACAGTCACCCACTGGTGGCAAAGACAACATCTCATACTCATATTTGACTGGCAAGGGGTGCTAGGGACAGACCTAGGCACACTAGGAGGCTCACAATAAAGACTCATAGGCACAGGGATGCTGGCTGGTGTCACAGGGAGCAAATGAAGCAGGTACGATCCACGTCCTCTGGACACTGGAAATGAACACTACTCTGCCAGGGAAAGTGCAGCTTATACTGGTCACTTTCATGATTCCATACTCTGCTACCTTCTCCCATCCAAGCCTGCTACTGTCCCCTTGGGGACTTCCTAAGTGTAGTCCTTGCTCTCCTTCACCAATGGCCCTGCTACCTTTATTGATCTGAAGCTCAAGTTAAGTACCTTGTCACCTCCACCTGAGAGGCTGACCTAAGAGGTGCTCTGATACTCAGAAGAGGCTTAGGAGAGGAAAACCATCTTGGCCTTGGGCTGCTTGCTCCTGGGCCTACCTCCTTGAAGAAGTAAGGAAGCTCTCCCTGGCCCAGGGTAGGTAACTATGGTTCCATCGCATGTATTCAAACATGTGATGAGGAAGGCTAGAAATACAGAAGCAGGGGTTAAAAGGCACTAAAGAACAGAGTTGAAATGAGTAATAGCCTGGCAGGCAGCACGCACAGTGGCCTCCCTGCATCCCCAGTCTCTCACTTGCAGAGGAAACTTCTGCATTTCCACAAGACTGCCAGTTTCCTCTCTGTGGTCTAATTTTAACCACCTTGTCGTTACAGAGTGTGTCGGCCACCTGACCCCACTATGACCTCTGACCTTATGCCCCCGCTACTGCTTGCACTCTGGAGAATTATGTAATGGGTCCAGGACTTTCCTTTTCGGTGTGAGGCTTCTGCCACTGAATGGAGAGGAGGTGGGAGTTAAGGGGTGAGGGGACAAAGTAAAATCATGAGATGCGTCCTTGGTAACACCTGGGTGATGAGAGATACACTGGCACCCCTGCTGAGCGTGTGGGAGAACCCTGCCCAAAGAGGTGTATGCATGCTGACAGGCAAAAACAGGCAGGAGATGACTGACACGAGAGCATGGGTTAGCTGGTCTGCTGAATGGCTCAGGAAGAAAGTGTGATTCCTGGCCAAGAGGAAGAAAGGCCACATGTGTGGACGTGGGACTCCTGGAGATGGGGATTTCCAGGGCACAGCGGGACACAGGGATGTAGACATCCTGAGCCTGCCTGCAGCACATCCTTAGAAGATGAGTGGGAATTGTCAATCATGTGGATTCAAAAGCAAAAAGGAATTTTTCCCCCCTCTTCTTCTGGTTTTCATTTTCTCCCTATTTAGAAGGAACCTGGCTTTCTTATGGATTTTGTCTGCTATGGGCACTATGTCCCTCCCGTAGCGTGACACTTGTGGCTGATTTTTACAAGGGCTCTGACCCATTAAGGTCTCTAGGTTGGTGGTAAGAGCCTTAAAAGGAGCCCACCTGTTTGGAGGGAGAAAATTCATCCAACTTTTTGGAAGAATGTCTTTTCTTCTGTGCAACCCAATCTGCAACAAGGACAGCCAAGTTTGTGCAATACTCCTAAGCACACTGTGGGAATGGTAAAGGAAGAATTTTAGCTATTGAGAGGTGGGAAAACTAAACAGAAAGTCTAGGGCTTGTCCAGGGGCAGAGAGAAACCTCTGTCTCCAGCCCAGTGACCTGCTCTCTAAAGTATTCTGCTCTGAGGTAGGAGGAAGAAGACCAGTGGGGTGAGGACCAGAGCTCTCCTGACTCTGGAGTCTATAGGAGGCTGATGGGAATATTTCCTTGCAAAACTTCTAGTATTTGAGTCAGAAAAACAAACAAACAAAAAACAGTGTGAATATCACTATGGACGAGGCTCTTCAAACCACCTACATAAAACAAATTCTGAAATTATCATTGTCTGGCCAAGGAGGACATTTCCTAGTAGAAGAGGCGTTAAAACTAGTCTCTTTGCTGGAAAGGAAGGATTTAGATGAAGTCTATGACATAATCCCTACAATAACTATGTTCATGAGTACATTTTTCCACTCTGTATCAATGAAAAACAGAGAATGTAAGTGGTGTATGTACATTGCAGCTCTGCGCAAACTCTAGATTCTCCAGCAGAGAGAGAGCTGAGCAAGAGAGGCTTTCTTCCTGGACTGTAATAGGTTGGGCTGGACTGGGGCTAGAGGTGAGTAAAGGGCTGCTGGCCATGAGGACTACTACTGTCTCAGGGGCAGTCATGGCCCTTCTGGGGGAAGACTTATTGGGAGGAGATTATCAAAAACTCCAAAGCTAATGGACAAAAACACTTCACACAAATTTTTCCAATGACCTTCAAAAAGAAAACTAGGACTTTAGGTCAGGGAAGAGCTGAAAAAAGGCATCTAGAGAATGTCCCTTTGCCATCCCCTGAAGATCATCTGAGGTAGCTTGTCCCATCAGCGGGAACTGAAACCTTTAACAACAAGGCTCTGGTTATTACCCTATCAGGCCCACACGCAAAGAACCAAGCAGAAAGGAAAACTGAAAGTGAGATGTGGCAAGGCAATACAGGACCCTTGCCTGTCCCAGGCTTAGTTCCTTCGAGAGAGACAATATGAGCACTATGTGTAAGGGAGCTGGAGCCAAGGAGAAGGTTAGGTCTTGAGGAAAGCAGGAAGAAATGTCTAGGTCAAGAGAGTAGAGGAAAGGCAGACTGGGTTACTGGTCTGGGGTATCTTTGATAGGGAAATGGATAAGCAAACAAGAATGGTGTTTTCTGAAAACTGGTGACTGTCCACAGGACAGCTCTAGCAAGGGAACAAGCACAGCCTGGGCAGAGACGCCTAGAGGGAACAGAAAGAGATCTAAGCTGTGTCACGGAAGGTGGGGGAGGGTGAGAGAGAGAAAAAGGAACCAATACTTCTTGAGCACCATCATGTACCAGGCACACATACTGATGTACTTAAAAATGTAACTTAAGACCTCAGAGTAGACACAGGGAAGGGAGAAAACCCTCAATCTGGCTAGGGGACATGAGGGCGGGCCAGAGAGTTGAACTAGGCCCCTTGGTACAAGCTCACCAGAGTGAGGAACTCACTCGTCTTTACTGGACCCTGCTTTCTTCAAAGGAGCCTCTTGTAAGGTATGCGCATCACATAGGCTAGTCAGATTTTGCAAAATTTCTATTGTCGAACTTTTGGTTTGGGTGATCTGAATTTAAACTTGTCTTGTCAGCAAGTTCTACTTTTTCTGGTCTGAAAAAGTCCAGCTTGTTACTGTTCTGTTAAAGAGAAAAATCACACGGGTTTCCTCCACAAACTCAAGTTTACAGGTTGTTTCTCTAAGTGTAGCCAATTATCCTCACATTTGCTGAAACCTTCACTCTAATTTTATAGCCTGTTAATTTTATAGGATGTCTTTACAGCAAATAAGATGCAGAAAGGAAAGTGAAGTCTTGCTGAGATTATTAAGAAACCTTAAAATAGCCTACAAATTCACCACCAAAGCTGGTAAAACATAGACTGCTTGGCTGGCTTCAGAGGTCAATTAGCAATGGGTTAATTATCATCCTTAATAAGCCAAGCCTACAGGATTGGCTACAAGAAATTTAACTAAGACCAATCAATATGTCTTCAAAAACCGGGAATCTCTAGTTATGTACGACTCATCCTCATAGGAGACGGAAGAGTGGAAGCACAACTCTGAGAAATCTGCTAATGAAAGTTCAGACACAAGAAATGAGGGAATCCTCTAGCACTGGGAAGACAGAGGAAATTCGCCCCTCCATTCCTAGGGGGAGGGTCTGCCTGGCAGAGAGCAGTCTATAGAGGCAGGAGGGAAAGTTGTGGCCACAAGGATGCACAATGAGTGAAGACACAGGCACCAGTTTAGGATGGGGAGATAGATATTCATGACCTACCTGAATTAGAACAAGTAGATATGGAACTTAGAGACAGTTATGCATCAGAGGGGAGAAGAAGGAAGAATCTATGCACAGACTGAATGACAAAATGGGCAGAGTGAGAAAAGGCCCAGTCTCTGTGCCAGATGCATATCCTGACAACCCCCAAGGCATACTGTCCCAGGGATGAATTCAAATAGGAGTTCACTCTTTCTATGTCTGCTGTAGCAGGGTCTCATTTCTATGCAAAGCAGCTAAGCATAGACCATTTCCTCAGTTACTTCGAGCTCAAAGCCCAAGCCCAATCCTTGCCAGTCAGTCATATGGCAAGTCTGTGCTAGGTGAGGGGTCAACAGGTCACAGATAATATGCTAACATCATTGGCCAAACCTCAAGTAGCCACACCATTCCATGCATCTGTTCCCAACCGCTGTGTTTTCCTCTTAGAGGTGGCAATGTGGGCCATAACCAGTCAGCTGGCACTGCACAGATGCCAACTCACAGCGTGATGTGGCAGCCTACAGTCCCCCGCCCACATCTACTGTGTGAGTGCATACATGTGAGTGCAAGCTAGTCCTAAGTTTCCTAGAGAGGAATAGGTGGAAATTGGCAAATGATTAAGTGGGAGGATCTGTGGATTAGGTGGGGGTGGGGAGACAACGCCAATAAAATTTTACTGAAGGTTCCAAAAGGTACAGGCACTTGGCTACTGGGAGAGAGACTCTAGTCACAATGGAGGGGGAGCCAGTGGGAAGAGGAGTTGTGGTGCATGCATAACGTTAGCAGTAAGAAAAAAACAGTAGGAAAAACAAGGCAATCCAAGGGAATGGTCAAGAGCCTGGGTGTCATAGTCAGATAGACCTGAGCTCAAGTCTTAATCACTAATTCCTAGCTGTGTGTCCTTGGACAAGTTACTTAACTTCTCTGAACCTCAGTTTGCTTGAATTGTTTGTGAGGTTTAAAAGAGATAATGCAAATCAAGCACTTAGCAAAATGCTTGGCTTCAGTAAGTACTTAATAAATATTAGGGGTTGTTATTTTTCTCTTTCTTGCTGCCTCACTCTAACTGCTCAGAGGTGGGACAGGCCCTCTGCCTACCACCAATGAGACATTTTGATGTAGCCAGACTTAGAGGCAAGGTGGGAAGCACAGGGCTGACAAACAGCCTAGGGATGAGAGGAGAGACCCTGGAATGGTCACCTGGCTGCTGAAATATTTTATTCAGAGCTAAGGTGCTAGATCCAAGCTGCTGGCAGGCCGCTTGGTGGTGGAGTGCCTGGTCCTACAGCTGTTTCTCTTCTCATTCCCCAGAAAGATGCCTGGATCTAACCATAGGCATGCACACATTCTACTGGACTGCAGAAGAGCCCCAAGAGCTTAGGCTACAGGACCAGCATGCCACTAATGCACAAATCAGAAAGAAAAGCCTGTAGTAAACATCACAACTGCCTCATCCATCTGGCCTCTTCATACTGGGACATGGATGGAGGCTTTGCTTTTGCTAACAGTATCCTACTTAAATAAGACCCAGTTGTATTCTTCAATATGAGTGTAATGGTAAGAAAATCCCTAAAATGCATTTTTTACCCACCTGAATTTCCTGAGTTTGGACGTTCTGAACAAAGCCAGATAGGAGCCTGGTCTCTCCAGGGCCAGAGTACAGCTGGCTCTTCTTAAACTGTCCCTTCATGGGAAAGAAACTAGTCTCTTCTAAAGCTCTGAGTTCTGGCTGTACCAGCAAGATGCAGTCTCAACAGCGAGTACGTTGCAGAGAGCAAGCTATAGGCATTAGTAGCTCGGGCTCCAGTCCAATCCAGCTTCCCCTGCAGAGAGCTCTGAGAGTAGCCACCCACATTGGCAGGGGTTGGGGCGGATACTGGCACTGCCAACACAAGCCTTTCAGGTCTGGCTGGATTTAGCCAGTCTGAAACCTGGAACACAGGCATTGGGGCCCTCACTTACTGAACCAGCAGGGGAGGCTACAAGCTCAGCCCCTGGGGATGAACGTCTTGACATCTGTCTCAGTCTGCAAACATCCACAGGCAGGCTGCTTCTACACTGCTAGTTAGTTCTGGGCAAGAGGCACTGAATCTTGGGTTGTGGTCACTCTGAGCTACATACTTACCTACCTTCCAGACAGTGAGTCTAGGAGACCATCGCTTAGGGTTGTAGTCAGGCTCCTTGACCAAATCTGTTTCTATTCTGTGTGTGTGTGTGTGTGAAGAGCGCCCTTTCTGAGACATCTGCTGTGTTCAACACATTTAGTCAACATTAAAAAAATATTTACCAAATGCCTACTGTGTGCCCTGGGCACTGTTCAGCCCCTAGGGATTCAGCAGAGAACAGAACTAAGTCTCTGCTCCAGTGCAGGATGGGTCATATTCATACTAGGTACACATGGAAAGACCTTCCCTTGAGAAGAAAGGAGTACCTGCAGCTGTGAGGTCCCCGCCAGGACCCTCCCCAGCCGCCCATTCTCAGGAAGGCAGAATTCTCACTTCTCTTCTCTCAAGGAAGGAGGGAGAGGCAGTCTGAGGGAGAAAAAAAAAATCTCTTTGCAGAGACCTGGTACACTGCTCCTTTATCCCTTTCAGGCTGATGATGGATCCTGAGGAAGTAAGGATGGACTACTCCCCTGGGTTCAATCTTGCTACAAGATTCATTGGCCTGAAATTCCAATCTCTCCTTTGATGCTTTCCATGCTCTCTGTAAACCTTCTACCACCTACTCCTCTCCACCATTTACTCACCACTCTTACTTCTTGTTTTTATTCCCTAAACCTTGACTTCAGACTCCAGGCAACCTTTTTTGCTATTCCCTTGCAAGCCATTTGCTCCGTCTTCTACCTTTGAGGCTTTACAGATTATTTCTCCAATCAACATTGACTTTACCTTTATGCAATCAATTCTTTCTTATGCCTTTCTTTAAGTTTAATGAAAAAAATCTTTCAAGAAACCAACTGGCCTTTTGTTCCATCTGCCAGCCTACCTTCTGCAAATCTTTCTTGAGGTCCTAGTATGTGACAGGGACTATCCTAGACATCCCAGGGACACAAGAGGGAACAAGGCAGATGAGTCCTTAACTTCACAAAACTTTCAGTCCAGCAAGGGATTCCACAGTAACCGTCCCTTTGGCATCTATGAACTAGATCTACACTTTATTCATTTTGTTCTGAACTCATTCACCACCCTAAAGATCCTTGCTTGCCACAAAGCAAATTATTTTGCCCTGTGGTTGGAAGGGTCCTTAATAATCATTCAGAACCACATCAGAATCCCCACTACAACATCCCTCAGTGCTCCAACTGTTTCTGGAATGCTGCAGGTGGAAAGAATCCAAGTCCCTGGGGGAAGCTTTTAAAACCAATCTTTACTTAATGTTTAAGAACACATACAATTTTTTTTTTACACAGAAGTAATTTTTATTATTGCCTACATTAGTAGACTCTTTCTGTTAATCTCCAATCCTGACCAAGCTGCATGAAAAGTCTGTAACTGACTGCATTTACAAGGGGTTTCATTTCCTACTAGGGAGCCCATTCCATTTTTGGACTTTTCTAATTGATAGAAGTATAACTTTTTTTGAGTGTCTATTTTTATTTAATTAGTTGGTTTATAGAACAGTCATGTAAAAAATACAGAATTCCCATATACCACACAATTATTAACACATTGCATAACTGCGGTACATTTGTTACAACTGATGACAACCCATAGTTATAACTGAACTATTAATGATAGTCCATGGTTGGTCTGTTTTTTTTTTTTTTTTTCCCCACAATCACACAGTCACACTGCGAAAGCTGTATCATTATACAATCATCTTCAAGAAACATGGCTACGGGAACACAGCTCTACATTTTCAGGCACTTCCCTCTAGCCTCTCCATTATACCTTAACTAAAAAGGTGATAGCTATATAATGCGTAACAATAACCTCCAGGATAACCTCTTGACTCTGAAATCTCTCAGCCATTGACACTGTATTTTGTCTCATTTCTCCCTTCCCCCTTTTGGTCTAGAAGGTTTTCTCAATCCATTGATGCTGAGTTCCAGCTCATTCTAGGATTTCTGTCCCATGTTACAAGGAAGGTTTACACCCCTGGGAGTCATGTCCTACATAGAGAGGGGGAGGGCAGTGAGTGTGCTTGTGTTGGCTAAAGAGAGAGGCCACATCTGAGCAACAAAAGAGGTTTTCTGGGGGTGACTCTTAGGCCTAATTTTAAGTAGGCTTAGCCTATCCTTTGCGGGGTTAAGTTTCATATGAAAAAACCCCAAGATTAGGGGCTCAGCCTATTGCTTTGGTTGTCCCCACTGCTTGTGAGAGTATCAGGAATTCTCCACAAGGGGAAGTTGAATTTTCCACCTTTCTTGCCATTCCCCCAAGGGGATTTTGCAAATACCCTGGGATTTATCTCTCGGATTTATTGGGGCATCACTCTGAACAAACCTACAAAATCTCATGCCCTACTCAAGGTTCCATGTACTCGATGCAAATGTTCTAAGAAATGATGAATATGCAACTATGTGACAATATTAAGAATTACTGATTGTATAAGTAGAATGGAATGATATCTTAATGTTTTTTTTCAATTTTTTTTAATTAATAAAAAAAGTTAAAAAAAAAGTTCCATGTACTTATGGTGTTCAATTAAACTGTCCATATAAGTTATATTAGGAAATACACTACTCAAAATATAAATTTTGTACCAAAAAACAGTTTTTGCTCTAGTCTCATACATAAAGTTTTAAAATATGGATTATTATCTATTTTCGACACCCTGCAATACCGACATTCCCTTGTTCTTTCTCATGCAAAACATTTTTAAATTTGTACATTTAGTCACTATCATTGTATACTCTAGGTATTCTTAGATTATACCACCTCAGTCTTTATCTTTTATCTTTCCTTCTGATTTCATTTGTGCCCCTAGCCCTCCTATCTTTATCATTCTCACATTCAGCTTCATTCAGTGTTCTAACATTATTTTATTACAGTTAGGTAGTATTGTGTTATCCATTTCTGAATATTTACAATCAGTCCAGTTGCACAATCTGTATCCCGTCACTTTGAATTACCCAATATCTACCCTATATCTATTTTCTGATGACCTCTGTTCTTAACTGAAATTATCCAAGTTCATTCATTAATGTTAGTTCATATCAGTGAGACCATACAGTATCTGTCCTTCTGTTTCTGGCTAATCTCACTCAGTATAATGTCCTCAAGATCCATCCATGTTGTTACATACTTCATAACTTTATTCTGTCTTACAGCTGCATAATATTCCATCATATATACATATATATACCACAGCTTGTTTAGCCACTTGTCTATTGATGGACACTTGGGCTGTTTCCATCTCCTGGCAACTGTAAATAATGCCACTATAAACATTGGTGTGCAAATGTCCGTTTGTGTCCTTTCCCTCACGTCCTCTGAGTAGATATCTAGCAATGGTTTTGCCGGATCATATGGCAATTCTATACTTAGCTTCCTGAGGAACCGCCAAACTACCTTCCACAGCAGTTGTACCATTTGACATTCCCACCAACAGTGGATAAGTGTGCCTCTTTCTCCACATACTCTCCAGCACTTGTCATTTTCTGTTTTATTGATAATGGACATTCTGGTGGGTGTGAGATGATATCTCATTGTGGTTTTGATTTGCATTAGAAATGTAATTTTGTTTTAAGCCCACATCTGCCTCCCAGAGGTTCTGATTCTGTTCTTTGGGGCCACATGAAAAATTCTATTTCTGCTTCTATCTGACTGGCCTCAAACCATTTAGTCCTGTTCTGTTATACCTTCTCTAGGCTAAACAATCCCACTTCCTTCTATTGTTCTTCACACTTCAACTGTTTCAACATTCTGCTAATTTTTTTTCACTAAGACTAATGTGTCTCCTGAAGTGAATGCCCTATGCCCACCTTTGAACTGGCAACAGTAGAGAAAAGAGCAGAACCTATCTCTTTCCTTGTTCTGTTCTGGAACCCAAAATTCTATAAATAGGCCACAACGGCATTAGTTTTGTTGTTTACCACCTTGCATGACTGACACATAGTGAGCTTTTAACTAACAACCTCCCAGTTTTCAAATATGTACCTAAATCATCTCTCCCCCCACTTAGTACAAGTCCTCCACTAACCTTTTTAATATCATTATCTTCATAGACGTCTCCCCATGCCATAAAAAACCCTTTTGCATTTTATATTTATTATCTGATTTCATCTTGCTCCCAGAGGTTCTGATTCTGTTCTCCCATTGTAGCCCATCAGGTTCCTTTTGTATCCTAAATTTTGTCAACCAAGAATGCATTTCTGCGGAAGTTCATGCTATCTGTAAATGTGACCAATTGATTTGCGTATGCATCTCAATATTTTCTCCTCCATGAATCTGACATGTTTTCTCTCCCTAGGAAGATGCTTGAGGGAGTGCAGGCACTGTATATGAATATATATGAGTGTGTATTAAAAAAAAATCTGTGGCACCTAACACATACTATAGGTGGATGGCTGACCATAGCAGGCAGATGGCAGTCTTTGGAACCGCACAATTCCAGGGGATATCCTGGAGGGGGTGCCAGCCACACTGTATAATATGTGAATAATACTCCCTGAAGTTATGCAACACAACCATCCTGGATAGATCAGAGATGCTACTTTCTGCTTTGGGAGGTTCAGACCCAATAAAGGATAGATGCTCTCTTTTGACAGGTTGCCTACAGAGTTTTAATTTGAAATAAGATACCACAAAAAGCCCAGCTCTGGGAGCCTGTCCCATCTGGTCTTAACTAGAGGCTGTTGCCCCAGGGTAAGATACAATTAACCTCAGTTGAGCAAGAGGTGTGTCATATTTTTCAAAGTACTGATATCATGCTCTGAAAAAAATAATTACACCCAAGTCTGGAGAATCACCACAGCATATTTAAAAATATAGTATACAGGACGGTACAATGGTGGCTCAGTGGCAGAATTCCTGCCTGCCATGCCAGAAAGACCTGGATTTGATTCTCAGAGCCTGCCCATGTAAAAAAAAGAAAAAAAAAAAGAAAAATATGTTATACAGAAATCATGGAGGATGAGGGCTGAGATTTAAAGCCACTTTAAGTTGCACTTTCAGGTCCTACCTTTCTAGAGTCTTGAATCTAAAATGTGGCCCATGCCTCATAGTTGGAGACAAGACAAACTTTTCTAACTAAAAAGGATATGAATCTGAGTTTGTCCATAATTTGAGAGAAAGTATAAATTAGACAATGTTGAGCATAGAGAAGAAGCTCAATAAATATCAATTCCCTTTTCTTTACCATGAACATTTAAAGGCACGTTTCAAAACTAACCGCATCAAAATCACATAATGAGCTTGTTAAAAATGCAGATTCCTTAATTAGAATATATAAATTTACAGACTCAGAAATTATAATACAGGTTACCAGGGGCAGGGTGAGGGTGAGGAATGGGAGATAATATTTAATTGGTACAGAGTTTCTGTGTGGGGTGAGGAGAAAGTTTTGGTAATGGATGGTGGTGATGGTAGTACAACAGTGTGAATTAACTGTATAATTGAAAGTAGTTAAAACAGGAAATTTTATGTTGTACACGTGTTACCACAATAAAAAGAAACAAACCCATAGAACTGTCCACTACAAAGTGTGACCCCTAAAGTAAACTATGGAGCACAGTTAATACTATAATTACAATAATACTGTTTCATCAGTTATGGAGATATCATACTATTACAAATATTATTAATAGGAAAAGTTGCATGTGTGCATGTGGGGGAGTACGGAAACGGAATCTTTTGCACGATTTTTCTGCAAATCTAAAACTCCTCTAATAAAAAAACTAAAAAGAAAAAATGGTAATGAAATAAAACATACGTCAATATAAAAACGCAGATTCATGGATTCCACTTTGGGCTAAATGAATTAATATTTCTGGAGGTAAGGCTTTGGAATCTATGCTTTAAATAAATATTACAGGTGCTTATGAGCCCTGAAATTTGAGAATTACTGCTTTAAGGGTTGAAAAAATGGGTGAAGGTAGTCAAATTTTATTCCATTCTTCAAAATATAATTCTGCTTTAGGTGCAAATAATACTACCTTATATTTTTCCTGCACTTTATTGTTTAGAAAAATCTCAGCACCCTGTGGAGCAGTTATTACTATGTCCAGAAAATGAACAGATGAGGAAACTGAAAGTCCAGTAAGTTAAATGACATGCTCCAAGGAGCTAAGATTGAAGCCAGATGCTATGATTTCCTAGTCCAAAGTTCTTGCCACCTCATGAGAGCTGAGAGCTGAGAGCTGAGAGCTTCATTGGGCCTTCCAGGGCACAGCAAGAAAACCTGCTGCATGCTTCACTCACTCTTAACAGACAGAGCTAACACTTAGTGAAGAGTTACTATGTGCTTTACATGCAGCAACTCATTTAATTTCCATAATAACCCCATGAAGTAGGTTATCGTTACTTCAATTTTACAGATGAGGAAAACAAGGCAGAGAGAAGTTAAGTGACTTGTACAAGGTTATGCAGCTAGTAAATGAGATGATGGAAGGCACCTCTGCTCTTAATCATTATTTCAACTGCCCACAGCTCAAAATGGATTCAGAGCATTTACATGTGTCAGAAGAGGATCCTCACAGCCCTCATAAGGGAAAAGATCTTGGTGTAGTGTGGAAATATTAAGAGACAATCTCTAGTTACTGATTTCCTGAAGGCTGAACTCCTTCTGGGCTAGGTGTATTCCTCTTGAGCAGCTGACTTGCCAGAGGTATGGGAAAGCCTGGTCTAGTGGAAAGATCACTTCATGGTCTCCTAACTTGTGTGATCTTGGGCAAGTTACTTAACCTTGCTGCAAAATGAAGGGGTTGGATCAGATGATTCTGAAAATCTCTTTCCATTTTTAAAGGCATCTATTATTCTGAGCAGTCATCTTGGAAAGGAGGAAAGCAAAGACAGTTTTGTCACTGAGCTTGAGGTTGGACTTTATCAATGTCATGGGGGACAATGTCAATAGCTGGACTTAACATTTTGGGAAGGGCTGACAATTCAGAACTTGAACTAACACTGAGAGGCAGGAGATAATTCCTGATGGAAAAAGGTGGTTTAGGTGCTTCTCAAATGATAAGACACTCAGGAATACTTGGAAGGTTTTATGGAATCACAAACACAGAGATTACCTCTGGCCACAGAGCTGAGGCAGCAGATCAGGTTATAAAGCTCCAGAGTGGAACATTTCTTTTGGTATCCAAACTAAGTTTTTGGCTTTCTATGGGGCTTGGAAAGACTTATACTGATGTTTTAATCACCTGTTTAGGGTTCTGCAGACTTTTGTCAGAAGCTTCACTATGGTGGGCTACTGGCTCATACCCTATGCTCTTATTGTGGGCCCTGTTTCTTAGCCATGGCCATCTCTGATACCCTGTAGCTAGCTCCCTCTAGGTTACTTGGAGGGCACAAATCAAAACTGTGATCCCTGTAGGAGACTGAGGACACTCCTTCTGGCTAATCTCACCAGATCGAAGCCAGGAAAGACCTCTTAGAAAAGCCAAGAGGCGAAGTGGTAAGCAGTGGTCTCTGGGGTGCAGTCTGCCAATAACACTTCTGCGGTAGCACAGAGGAAACAAGCTTCACTTCTAAAAGAATCACCATCAAAACATTCTAAAGCATTTAGGTATCTATTATGAAATAAGTCCTTGCAAGTGAAAAATAGTATTGAATAAACTCAGGGCAGGGAAAGTTCCAGAAACAAAAACTAATGAAAATTCAAGAAGCCAACTGAGGAAGTTTAGGGCAGTGGCAAGAGAGAAAGGCTGCACATTACTTCTTCTGTAATATTTATTGGTCATAGCTTCTTGGTGGCTGAAAGATCCCATTTTGTATACTGTAAAATGTAAAGTCCATCAGAGAACATGGAGACAGGACAAAGGAAACCCAAAACTCCCTCCTACCTGGCACCTAAAGGCTCTACATACCCATCAATCCAAGAAACTTTTACTGTTCAAGTAACGGTGTGTATTGTTTGCCTGCCAACCCTTGATCTTGGAGCAAGGTATGAAAGAGAAGAGATATAACAGTTTATTTTTCAGTAGAAAGACCATGCTTAGAGAGGAGATGATGATTTCTGATTCTGGGTTAAGGAAGCATTTCACTGACAGAGAATTTTCCCTTGCCATCTCAACCTTTTCCCCTTCTTCTCTTTATTTTCCAGGGGAAGCTCCTTCAACCATCTGCCCTCTCTGGCTGAGAGTTAACTTCCCTTTGTCTGGCCAGATCACTCTGCATACACCATTGTTCCCTGCCCTGTTATGCCATAGTTCAAAGCAAATAAGCTGCCAACATGCCTTTTGAAGAAGGAAGGGAGGGGGTCTCTCAAGGGAGCTCTGCTTACTGAAGGAAAAGAGGCTATAGGAGCAACAGCAGCAAAACAGCACATAATGGCCTTCAACAGTGACCTCAAAGGAATATACTTCCAAAGGCCACAGACAGAGGGAAGAGACTGAGGGAAGAGGAAGAGAGGGTAATCATGAACAGAGAAATCTTAAGTCCCATAGGAATAACTCTGGGAGGACAAGGAAAAGGTTGTCCCATTATGAGGGCAAAATTAATCAGAATCATCTGATTATAACAGAAAGAAGAAGGGTGCTGGGATAATGAAGAGAGGTAAAAGCTTACAGATCATTGCATAGGTTGGGGGATGTAGGAGAAAAGTGTTCCAAAGCTGATGACAAGGCAGACAGGAAACTTAGATGTCCTTGCTGACAGGAAAGAAAGAGTGAAATTCTGGGTCTTCTCTCAATGGCAGGAATTTTAACAGGCGCCTGAAGTTCACCCTTTTCCCAAGGATGTGCTGACAGCTGGGAATACTGTCCTTCAGGTCAGGGAGGGCAGGGACCTAGACCTCTCCAGGAGTTCAAAGAGAGGTTCAATAAGTACTCAAATCACGATCCAAAACACAAATGGGAATGCCATTTCCTGTTGGGTTTCCATGCTGTAAAAAAGTGGGGGGAAATGCCAACTACAAAGTGCTCTGTCTTCTGTGGAAAAAGGAGTATACAACGTATCTGGCTCTAGGTTCTGACTTGTAAATCTAAGTGAGAACTAGTTGCTAGCTGCTAGACGATTACAGTGTTAAAGAGACATTCCACCACCAAATCTGCCAGCCTCTCTGCTCACTGTCTGTGAACTTTTAGGGAGCTGATGACAAAGTTGTCGCCTTGGGCTTTGGTAGTTCCTTCTGGACCCCAGTTCACTGTCCTGTGTTCTTAAACAGCTCTGATGGAACAAGCCATCTGTGAGCATTATTTAGCTTGGAACTGAAAGTGGGTGAGGATGTGGAAAAAATAAACTGAGCAGCAGAAGAATGGGGCCAGAGTGAGAAAAGGCAGGTGGCATGTTCAAGGGACTGTGTGCCAGGCTGAGAAGTGGGGTGGGACTGCAGAAAGAAACGGTGCTGAAAAAAGGCCAGCATGGAAAGGACCGGAATTGAAGGTCAATAGGATTTTATTTCCAGGGTGGCGTTTGCTGTTTTCCTTCAAGAGCTCACAAAACCTCATTTGAGGTTTCCATTTATAGGAGAATCCTGGGATAATATAACTGTAAGCACAGCTGTTTTACCTTATGAAAAGTTACCTGTATAATTTCTTGCTGGGCCTGAATTTCAGCCTAAAAGGAAACTCTAACAAAGTTTTCTACATCCAAAGCAACAACATTATGGCAATAGTTGAAAGGGTAGAAATGGAGATGTGGAAGGATCTGAGGGAATCCTCACAAATTACAAAATACAGCAACAGAAATTACTGGATGATCTGGCAAGATAGATGGGGATATGTTGTAACTGTCACCACTTTGGAGTCTTCTTAACTAGCCCCTCTCTGCTCACCACAAAGAACAGGTATATTGAGACTCTTATTTTTAAAATCTAGGCATTTTTACTTATGCAGTCTTATTCCCATTTTACATATAAGGAAACTCAAGCCTAGACAGAATAAAGAGCTGGAATTTTCTTATGACCAACACAGTGTATAATAGAAATTATGCTTTAGATAAAACAAAGAAACCTATTTTTCTCCAGGTCATTCTGGAAAAATGGCATTATAGTTGATATTTCATCTGACCCATTCCTGGTTATCAAGTCTATGTATCATATCCCTGTAGCCATGGCTCTAAGGATTTGAAAAGTTACCAAAAAATTGCTATTAGAATATACTGATGATTTTTTATTAAATTTTTCCAAGTTAAGAGACCGAGAACAAGTTTTAAGAACAGCAACACATAATTATGAATGCTAACTGCTTTAGCACACACACAGGAAGATATGCAAACAATTACGAACTACTTTGAAGTATAGTTTCAGTGCTTTCTACTGATAAGACAGAGAAAGAGACAAAATTTCTGTACCAGACTGTACTAGGGATGCCTACACTATAGTCTAAACTCTTTTATTGATAGCACACTACTAAAAGCTGTCGCTGAATTCTTAAAAAATAATAATAATAATAATTTTTTAAAATTTATATATAAAATATATATATATATATTTGCATGCTGTGCAGTAGGGGTTACATTTCATTCTTTTCCATGTGAATATCCCGTTATCACAGCACCATTTGTTAATTTGTGTGTGTGTGTGTGCATGGGCTGGGAATCAAATCCGGGTCTCCCACATGGCCGTCAAGAATTCTATCACTGAACTACCTGTGCACCCCTTGTTACTGAATTCTGTTGCTTAGGCAAAAGTCACTGTTGCTCCTGACAAAGTAGAAAAGAATTTTAATCAGAACATCTCTTCTAGAGGTACTCAGGACATAATGGCATCTAGGGTTCAAGCACCAGACCAAATTGAAGCTGCTTAGTTATGGGTAGTTTAAGAAAATGAACATGCTAAAAAAAATTCAAATAGTACAAACGGCTACACTAAAAAAAGCCTTCCCACCTCTGGTTTCTAGACTCTCTGTTTCCTACCTTTGATAAGAACTGATGCCAGTTTCTGGTGTATCCTTCAAAGATATTTATGCATATACTGTCATATGATTAGCTATTCTGTCTACCCATACTTCTTATAAATATATTTATACAAATGGAGGAATTCTGTGCCATATGCTTTTTAAAAAACAAAACAAAACAACTTAACAGCATATCTTAGATATCATCATCATTTGTGAGCACATTTCATACCAAATATTAAGGATCATCAACAATAAGGTTCTCAAAGAGATTCAGAAAAATGTTTACTGCAACAGAGTTTCTCTACAGTATTGGGAAGATTGGCAGAAAGACCTAGCAAAGACAAGGTCAAGCCCATCAACGGCAAAGAAAAGTAGACAGGAGAAAAATCCTGATGTTCTGCTGAAGTCAATCAAACACCAGCAAGAACAGGCCTGGGAAGGGTCAGCACCATCAGACACCCTCAACCAGACAGGAGTCTTTGATGACAAAGGAATTTACAAGTCAAAAGAGAATGTGAAAAGTACATGTAGTATATATATATGTGCTTGAGTTTGTAATCTGCTCAGAAAGAGCTCCCACACCAAAGGAATCAATTTAAGGAGGTTTTTCAACAAATTCAGAGGCCAGAAACATTACTACTGTATTTTTTACTGTGAAAATTAAGCTGGGCTACCTCCATCTTCATGTGTAACCTAGGTGCCATACCAGCAGGTGCCTTGTTCATCTGAAGGCTTATGCATCACCTTCAAATGCCAGTCTCCTATCAAGGACCACATGTAGCTATCTCAGAACAGAGAGTAAGAGATTTCAGGTATTTCAGGATCATCTCAAAGTCTGAGGTTCTACTGTGTAATGAGACCCTATTCCAAGGGGCAGGGTATAATCCTTTCCTCCCGAGGTGATATTTTCTGAAATGTTTTAAGGCACTCCACCGAATCCATTCAACATATATTAAACACTTGCTATGTGTGGCAAGCCCTATTCAAAGCACAAGGAATATAGCAGTGAATAAAGCAATGCTCCTGCTGTCATGAAACTTACTATTCTTGGGAGGCTGAAAAACAAATAAGCAAATAAATATAGGACCTTGTTTTAGTTTGCTAAAGCTGATGAAATGCAATATAGCAAAAATGGATTGGTTTTTACAATGGGGATTTATTAACTTACAAGTTTACAGTTCTGAGGCTGTGAAAAATGTCCAAATTAAGGCATCAACAGGATCATACTTTCTCCCAAAAGAGTGCTGCCGGCATCTGGGATAACACTGTCACATGGAGTGGCACATGGCACATCTGCTGGTTTCTCCCTTCTCTTCCTGATTTCATTGCTTCCAGCTTCTGGATTTAAGGCTTCTTTTCTGAGCCCCTGTGTGTTTCTCTTTTTTAGCTTCTGTCTCTCTTAGCTTCTGAGTCCTCTCTAAATTTCTCTGGGTTTTTTTTTTTTTTTATCCTCTTATAAAGGACTCAAGTAAGAGGATTAAGACCCATTCTGCGGCATTCCTCAACTGAAACAACCTAATCAAAGGTCCTACTCACAATAGGTCTACACCCACAGAAATGGACTGAAAGAACATGATCTTTTCTGGGGCATATTTAGCTTCAAACCGTAGTGGGAAGTACCATGAAAAAAAAATTAAGTAGGGTATGGTGAGAGGGATAGAAAAAAACAGGGTGGGGAAGAGTATTG
>PVIY010032195.1:0-29181 GCA_004026745.1 Myrmecophaga tridactyla
CCTAACCCTTTTCCCGCAGTAAAGTATGAGCCGTGCCTGAACCCTGGGGTTCCAGAGAATGGCTACCAGACATTGTACAAGCATCACTACCAGGCCGGCGAGTCCCTACGCTTCTTCTGCTATGAGGGCTTCGAGCTCATCGGCGAGGTCACCATCACCTGTGTGCCTGGCCACCCCTCGCAGTGGACCAGCCAGCCCCCGCTCTGCAAAGGTGCCTGGGCCTCACGGCAGGAGGCAGGAGGGCATGTTAGTGCCTGGGAGTGACAGGGCTGGGAGAATCAGGTAGCAAATTCCAGATGAATGGGAGACCCCACTTAGCGCCCCTTTCCCTCCCCGTGTGCTCTATCCTCACAGGCGTGTCTAGAAGTTCTGGGAAAATTTGAGGTCATGGAATTACCCTAAGGGATGCAGTGGAAGGGCCTTGGTCTAGAAGCCCCTTGCCCTGTCTGGATAGGCTTCAGTTTCCCTATGTGACAAATTCTGAAGACCTGGCTGGCTCAGGACCCCCCAAACTTTAGGGGTTTGGAGATGGAGGAAAAAGGCTCTGCCCTGCCCACTCCTCCCTCCTGCACCAAGGGAAGGACAAAGTTCAGGTCGAGCAGAGGGCAGAGAGAACCAGGCTGTCCAGCCCAGCCCCACCGGGCTGCCGGCCCTCTACCCACCCTCCTTCCCCTCCCTGGCTCAGACCCCCTCCCCCTCCCCCTCCTCTCCCTGCAGTGGCCTATGAGGAGCTCCTGGACAACCGAAAACTGGAAGGTCAGTGAGGGCGCAGGTGGAGACCCAGGCCCTGGCCGGGTCGGGAGGGCGAGGCAGAGGCCGGGGGCAGGAGGCCAGGTCCTGGAGGGGTAAGGCCCAGGGTTCAGGGCTCAGGGCAGGAGGCTGGGAGAGGCCAGGGCAGGGCCCAGCCCCTGATCACCAGCCTCTTCTCCTCCCCACCAGTGACCCAGACCACAGACCCGTCACGGCAGCTGGAAGGTGGGAACTTGGCCTTGGCCATTCTGCTGCCCCTGGGCTTGGTCATTGTCCTCGGCAGTGGCGTTTACGTATACTACACCAGGTGAGTAGCCCAGACAGGGCCACTAGCTGGGGCTGACCGCCCCCTTGCCTGGCTCTGGAGCCCCCTTGTTGATTAAGGGGCTCTGTCCTCTCCCTTTCCCAGGCTGCAGGGAAAATCCCTCTTCGGCTTCTCGGGCTCCCACTCGTACAGCCCCATCACTGTGGAGTCGGACTTCAGTAACCCACTGTATGAAGCTGGGGTGAGCCTCTCCCTACCCCTGGGGGGGGGGGGGGGCTCTAGTTCTCAGTTCCAGGACTTCATAGCCTCTTCTCAAGGGTCTCTGTAATCTCTGATTTGGAAATTTCAAACTCTGCCGTCTACAAAGTCCACACCAATGAGCACAGCAAGTCAGGGGCAATAGGGAATGGTAAGGACTGTGGCTAATCGGAGAACTTATGCCCCAGCTGTAGAATGCAGCTCCACCCTGTATGCCCTAACTGCCAGATCTTCCAGTTATCCAAGACAAGCCAGGAATGCAGATTTTTATGTGATTTTGACATGGTAGAACAAACCAAATACAACCTTTAGTCAGATTCAGCCCCATCCCCACTGCAAGCTGCCCAAGTCCCCAGTGATCAGTGCTACTTTAAAAACCCAGGGTGTTTCATCCACTTTTGGATATCAATTCCCATTATTCTGCCTTCTCCACTCCCATTCCACACCAGCAACTGATCCCTTCTGTCTCCAGGATACACGGGAATATGAAGTTTCCATCTGATCCTCAAGATCGAGGCTGCAGGACCCAGGATGCCCCTCTCCTCCTCCTTCCGGGCAGGGGAGAGGACAGGACCTGGTCCCCAACTCCCGGCTCCCCTCCTCCCTGTCATGTAAATAGTCTCCCAGCCCCACCAGTGGGCTTTCATGGCCCTGGAGACCCTTCGTAAATAAACCAGCATCCTGCCGCCCAAAGCCTCCTCTTCTCAGTTGCCAAACCAGGGGCCTGTCCTTACCCTCCGTGCCCATCACTGGCTTTTGAAGCCTGGGAGGGAAATTCAGCTCCTCTGCAATCCTCCAGCTCAGAGCACCCCACAAGGACTGCCCCATCACCTTGAGAGTTCTACTGATCCCTTGGCCACAAAGGCTCTGCTCCTCCCAGATGCCCTGGCCCCAGGCCTAACTCCTGGGCTTTGGAGAGTCAGAAGAAGATGGATAAAGGGAAGAGCTGGGACAAGGCCCCTGCCCCCTTCCTACAGCCCCCAACCCACAATCTCTCCACCTTTGCTTCTGGATTTTTGTTTTTGAACAATAAACAGAAAATCACCATTTGTAACTGGGCTAGTGGGGTGTGGGGAGGTAGGGGTGGTGGTGGTGGCCTCTCTGGATAGAGGGATGGGAAAAGGGGAACAAAGATGGAAATACCAAACTGGGCACAGGGCAATGTCCAGGGGAGCTGGTTAAAGCCTGACTTTAGCCTCTGTGCCTTTGGATGACTGAGACATGCTGGTGCATGGGCCTTGGCTGTCTCTCCAGCAGGGCTTGATATTTCTAGTTTCTTTTATCTGGGAGATAGCTGACAGGAGCTTCCCTTCCTGTTTGGCTCTTGATGTATCTCATGACCGGATTACCTAAAATTCCATGCCCTTTTGAGAATTTTTGCATCCATCCAAATGTACTTTTTTTCTTTTTAACCTTTTTGACATTGTAAACCTATTTGCACTTGCTTTTCTACCAAGTATTGCTCAGATTTGCAGCATTTCATAAACAATGGGCTTACCTTGTATCCTTGCGGGTCACCTTTTCTACTTTATCTGCCTTTGAACACTATAAGGACATGAAAGCCTGCTTTGTCTCAAATGCCTTTCCTCAGATTAACTGAATTTTACTCAATTAAAATTTTATATTTGTATTTAAATACAATTTTAAAACTTTTAGGACACTCAAAAGGATGATGAAATATTCAAGGGGGTTGAATTTTAAGTGAATGTGAGCCAAATTCATCGGAAAGCTTCAGTTTTGAGTCTTTATTCTGTGCCCGTTATTGTGCTAAGCACTTTAAACTATTCATTTTAATTCTCACAAGGACCCTTGTGAGGCAGGGACAATTTATAATTCCGATTTCTCAGTTAAGGAAACTGAGGCTCAGAGTTGTGAACTGACTACTTCAGGAGGTTCCAACAAGTGGCCAAACTGGGATTTAAATGCAAACTTCACAAAGTCTACTCACTGCCTTCTGACTTGTAGTGGACATGAAATGCCACCATAGGAATGAAACCCCAGACCTTGGAGGGGAAAGGCCATGGCTCAAGGCTCTCAAAAGCCAGGGAGAACCTTCCAGCTGCTACTGGCTAAGGTCCTAAGTGCTGGAGTTTGGCTAGGAGGCTGGATTTGGATCCATGAGCTTGCATCTGCCAATAGGCAGAGATAACAGCCTGAATTAAAACCGTCTTCATACTCTGCCATGCCTAACATCCACATCTGGGGTGGTGGTGAGGGGAGTCAAGCCTCCCGCATCTCCACCCCAAGTAACCCTGCCTTGCACAGAAGCCACACCAGTGCACTACCTGCATTGGGGGGAAGAGAGGATCCCTGTCTCTTTATTAAAGTCTTTGATTTCTGGTAGTGTCCTGGTTGACTGAGGGTGGAGAGCTGTAGGATGGTTCTGGAACACTGGGATTTTCAAGGATGATGCTGCTCATAGCCAGGAGTCCCTCCAAAACTAAGGTGTTCAACAAGTTGTCAAAGAGGAGTTTTGCGGCATGTTCTAGAGGGACGCAACGGGGGCAGGGGCATGTGCATAAGAGGCCAAGAGCAGCACCAAAGCAAGTTGGGAATCCTCCTCCAGATGTCAAGTTGTTATTAGGCAAAGCTCCCTAGAAAAGAAGAAGAGCCTTTGACCCTTTAGACAGACCCAAGGCTCACATCTTTCTATCCTTCCATCCTTTACCCATCCATCCATACTTTGTCCCCCACCCATTCATCTACCCATCCACCCACTATTCTCCTTCCGCTCATTTATTAACCATTCCCTCCCATCCACCCATCTACCCATCCAGCCAGCTAGCTATCCACCCCAACTATCCATTTATCCATCCTCCCACCCACTCATCCAATCACCCATCCCCTACTTAAACTCCTTGAGAGCAGGAATTCTATTTTGTTCACTACTCTATTCCAGCCCCTAGAATAGTGTGAGCACATAGTAAGTGCTAAGAGATCAATTAATGTATCCATTTATCCATCACCCAATTTACTTACCCTTTTCACTTACCCATTCCCCCACCCAACATTTTGACCATCTACAATGTCCCAGAATTCCAGAATCCTAGGTTTCCATGTTCTTTCTTGAGAATGAGGAAGGAAAGACCATCAGGGGTGGCAGGTGGATGAGGGGAAGGCATTAGCTCAAGATGAAATCCTCTATCAAGTGCCACTTGAGAAGGAGGGGAAAACTACTCCCTGGGCAGAGCATGCCCTCACAGGATGACTTGTCCAAAGCTCACCCTTGACAGATAGAGAGATGGAGGAAAGCCACTTGCACGAGACTGACTATCAAGGCAGGACTCAGGTCCGAGGCTTTTCTGCTCCTTCAAGCTACTTCCAACACCAAAACCCAACTGAGAGAGAATGAATGTCCCAAAGAGACTAGAAAGCCAGCTCCTTGAGAATAAGGACAGTGGCTTGTTCTCAGCCATATTTTGCCTTAGGTCTTGGTGAAAACCCTGGAAGTAGAGGCCCAGGCAGAAAAATGTCTATCCCACGGACTGGTGGAAGTGGCACATAATAGACATTCAGTGAATATTTGCTGCCTCCTTCATGAACCCATCACTCCTCCTCTGCCCACTCCTTTCACAGAGATGTTCTCCTGGGCTCCATCTTCAGTACTCACTTTTTTCTCACTCTGCACAACCCCCTTCTCCCTTTTTCTCCCACCCCCACCCTGCCCAGGGTAACAGACCACAGGCCCTTCAACTGCCAGCTCCCTCCTGATGACTTCCAGACCTCCCCAAGAGTTTCGAATCCATATTTCCTACTGTCTACAGGGTATTTCCACCTGGAGTTCCTTACAAGCACTTCAAATTCAATGGGCCCAAAGAAAGGAGCCTGCTTGGCACGTTCCAGAAAGAATGAGAAGGCTGGTAGGACCGGGACCAGGGAATCAAGCAGAACAGTTATAGGTAACAAGGTCAGAGGGACAACTGGTGGGGTGAGTGGAGAGATCATGTAGGGCCTTGTAAGTCACTGAAGGAGTTTCATTTTTACCCTGAAATTGGAAGCTATTGCTAAGTTCTAAGCAGGACATGTCAGACATTGTCCAAGTAAGAAACCTGGATGGGAATTGTCTGATTCCTTCTTTTATCCCCTACAATTTCTAATCAATGACCAAACTCTGCCAATCCTCCTGGTCACTTCTGCCCCTTTCTCATTTCCACCTCACTTCCCTGCCTCTACTACTAACTGTGACAATTCAGGACCCCATTATTTCTAGGCTTGCAATAATTCCTAACCAGCCTCCCTGTCTCCAGTCTCCCCCCTTTCCAGTTCACGCTCCCCACTGACCACCAGGGTCACTGATTTAAAATTCCAGCCATACAAGTTGACTATGTCACCCCCTTACTCAGAACTCTTTGATGGCTCCTCACCTGCAGGAGAACTCCTGAATCTCACTGAGGTGCAGGATTACTTCCTGCCTCCCTTGCCTGCATACTTCAGCATGTTCAAGTGCTTCGGGCCCCACCCTCTCCCCCACCCTAAGTACACACATTTATCTTCACGCTCTACTGAGTTTCCACCTTTGTGCCTTTGCTGAAGCAATCCACACTGCTTGGAATAACCCACTACTAGCCCTTTTCCCCCCCCAGCAAAGTCTTCTTTCTTTAGGTGTCGACTCCTCCCAGAAGCTTTCCATGATTTCTTTCCTTCCTGCCCCAGCTGAGGCTGGGACGAGCACTCTTCTCATTGTCTCCTTCTCTATCACAGGCACTCATCCACCATTACGCTGCAATTAGCCATTAGCTTGTCTGTCCCTACACTAAACTGTGAACTCATCAAGGGCAGGGACTGAGTCCCAAGATCTTAAAACAGGGACTGGAATATGGTGGGGGCCTTAAGTGTTTTGGTGAATAAATGAATGGCCCTGTCCTACCTTCTCACGAGGGGATGGCAGGAGGTGTGCCTTGGTGCGAGTACGGTTTCTGTCAGAGCTACGGAAGACAGAAGAGACAAGAGAAGGCTGAAAACTCTGAATTCGAGAGTCGGGACAGAACAGCAAAGAACTGCATGGTTCAAAATCCCCTTGCCCTGCTGGGATGTAGTCTGACCCTCACTTTCTCCCGTCCCAGAATAAAGGGCAGCTACCTTGAGGCCTCACTCACCGGGTATCTGTACCTCGGGTCTTGGTGACGAACACTGGAAGTAGAGGCCTCAGTCAGAGAAATGACTAACCCCATGGCCAGAAACAGATGTGATTAAGGCAAAGGGGGCTGAGAAAGACTCCTGGCCAGGCAGTATGGAGCTGGGATTGGGTTCAGGGGAGGGGGTACGGCACAGGTCCTAGGGCTGTCTGGGAGGGGGGGCACAGATCCTTAGAGAGGTCAGCTATGGTTGGGAGAGGATCAGAGACAGGATCTAGGGATGCGGGAGGGTCTGGGCACACTGGTGCTGGGGTGGGGGTCACCGTGTTTGGATATCTGAGTCCCTTGATCTTGGGTCTGCTTTTCCTTGGTGGGTGCAGGGTTCAGGTGGTAGCCGGCGATAAACAAGGCCTCATCAGTGAGTTCTTTGCTGATCCGGGCCAGGAATTCCTCAGAACGGGACAAGGAAACCTTCTGTAAAAGAAATCAGAGAGGCTCAGCCTGGAAGCGCCTATGTGGGGGTCCTAGGTCTGGGCTGGCAGGGGGTGGGCTCTGGGTCTAAGGAGTCTGGTATTAGAGGGCTGAGCCTCGAGATTTGATTTACAAGGTCCTGGGCCTGGGGGACAGTCTCTGGGGGGCTCAGGGCCATGGTGGTCTGGACTTAAGGCCTCAGGGTTGTGGCTAGAGTCTCAGGGATGATGGGTCTCAGGGCTCAAAACTCAGACCTCCTGGGTCAGAAGCTGCGCTGGGTGCTCAGCCTAGGTACTCTCCACCTCATTACCCTGTCCCACCTCTAAGGTGCCCATGCAGTGCTCACCGGGCCTCCACCCACTGAGGATGCAGCTGGGGACAGCCAGCTGCCCTTTTTCTCCTCATTCCTGGTAGGAGTAGATGCCATCCCCCTGCGAACAGTTGGAGCCTGTGTTAGGCAGAGAAATCTTTCCCCTCAAACCTATCCCTCCACCATTTCCGAGGGCAAAATTCAAACAATCATCCTGCTGTCTCAGTTCTGTGAAAAAAAATTCCTTGCCTTATTTCTTCCTGGGAGACGCCCAAGCAACTCCCTTCCCCATTTCACCCAGTGGGACAGTCCACTCTTTTTCCCTTCCAAGGCCCTCCTCAAGCCAAGGCAGCCGACCTGCCGCCCCGGACCTGGCAGATGGGTTGAAATCTTCGACTACTCGGCAGGAAGGGAGATGGGGAGGTCTAATGGGCCTCTGCGGCGGCTGTTACTATAGGAATTGGTCGCGGGGGAAGGGGGTCGGGGAGTCGGAGATGGGGAGGAAGGTTGGAAAGAGGGGGACTCGGGCGGCGCCGCTACCCGTCGCTATTAGAACCTTGGTGTGGGCGGAGGTTCCGCAACCCCGTTGCTATGGAGATGTATGAGGGGTTCTAGAACCAAGGGTGGTAGGAGGGGGACACATTTTCCCAGCATTCCCCGTTCGCTCCTGCGGCCTGTCCTGCACCGCCTTCTAGGCTCCTCTCTGCGGGCGGCGTTCCCAAGCGCCAGAGGCTTGAGAGGCTTGGGAAGGTCACTTAGGGCGGAGCCTGGGACCTAATCCTCCGGCCACTAGGGGCAGTGCACGAAGCAGCCGGCCCCGGGTTTCTCCCCCGCCCGCTCGCGCCCTCTCTTTCCCCAGCCTCTCTAGCCGTCATTTTGCAGCCTGGAGCCAGCGAGAGCAAATAAGGCTAGAAAGTTAGGGGGCGGGGAAGGAAAAATGTGGACTGTACCAAAGAACCCGGCTCCTCGGGGATGCAAACACAGAGGCGAGTGCAATCTTTTCTCATCTTCGTCTCTCAGAAGTCAGCTCTCCGGTAAAAAGGACACGAGAGCTATTTATCTAGCCACCCTTCCGTTTCGCTCTCTCTTTTTTCAGCTCCTTCCTCGGCTCGGCCTCGATGGTTCTTTGCTCCCCCTCCTCACTCTGTGCTTTGTTAGGAGCCAAAGGAAAGGGGAGGAGGAAGGAGAAGGAAAAGGAAGCGGGCAGGTCTTAAAGGGGCAGTAGCCATTTTTTAAGCTGCTTTTTTTTCCCGGAAACCGAGCACAGCTGGAAGAGCAGGGCCGTTGCTGGAGGCGGGGGCGTCTGCGAGCCGGGAGGGCGACGGCGTAGGGCTGCCCAGTGGACTTGCGGGGTGTGCGCGCGCCCCCCGCCCACATCTGGGGCGGCCCATGCTCCGGCCGGCTACGAGCCTGCACATCTGGGGCCGGGCCGGGGCGGCGGGACCCGGACAGCACTTGAACCTCCGGAGAGATCCCCGGGCGGTGAGGGAGCCGCAGTGATGCCGGGCGAAAATATCTTCCTGTTCGTGCCTAACCTCATCGGTGAGTGACGCCCGCGGCCCCGGGCCACCGGGAGGGCGACGGCCCTCGGGCGGCCCCCAGTCCGCGCGATCTATAACCCTGTCATTCCCCTTCCCCATTCCAAGGTTATGCCCGAATCGTCTTCGCCATCATTTCTTTTTACTTTATGCCCTGCTGCCCCCTCACGGCCTCCTCCTTCTACCTGCTCAGCGGACTGCTGGATGCTTTCGATGGACACGCCGCTCGAACCCTTAATCAAGGTGACAGATGTCCCTCCCAGCCAGCTTTGGGGCCTAACAACCCTCTGCTCCTCCCCCTGCCTCCTCAGGATCTTAGGGAGTGCCGGGATTCAGGACTGAGGGCCCTGTCATTCTCATCTTGTTTGGTAGCAACAAGGGATTTAAGGTAGCTCTTGAGAAGAACATACGGATTGTGATGGGTGTCGGATAGCAAGACTGGATATGGCATTGGCTATCTGAACAGAATCCAGTCACCAAGTGTTTCCTGATGGCCTACTGTGCGTCCAAGCCATGGGCATTCTAGAAGTCATGTTTAGAGGAAGGATGTAGAGGGAAGGAATGGTTCCAGAGGGTTGACTAAGACTTGGATCTGTCTTCCAGACCCACCTCTGAGACTTCAGGTCTCCCTATCTTGGCCTGGAGCCTTGTTCCGGGATTGAGTTGTCAAGATGGCTTCACACACACCCCTCCCCCACCATCCTTCACTGTTCCTGTTATACTCCCCTGTCTTCTCATTTTACATCATGGTGCCTCTTGCCCGCCAATCTCTCACCCACTGATGTCAGCCTGCTGTCCTCCCCAGGAGTGCAGATGGTGGACATTTTCAGTCTTCTTTTAGACTCGGTATCAGAGCGAGCTGTCACAGGCAGGCCCCTTAATAGCTTCTTTCCACCTAATAGTCCCGATTTTCCAGGCACCCGATTTGGGGCCATGCTGGACATGCTGACGGACCGCTGCTCTACCATGTGCCTGCTGGTCAACCTGGCCCTGCTGTACCCTCGAGCCACCCTTCTCTTCCAGCTCAGCATGAGCTTGGATGTGGCCAGCCATTGGCTGCACCTCCACAGGTCTGCTGCAAGGTTCTGGGGGTTCCTGGGTGGGGAGGGGTGAGGTGAGCTGAGAGATTGTCTAGGATGGCTACAAGCTTCTTGGAAGGCCTATTTTTAGCCACTGCTTTGTCGAAGGACCCTGGGTGAGTCATATTCCCCGTCTGAATTCAACTTCAGTTGAGTTTACAATTAAGCAATTCCAGAAACCTTTCTGGCTGGAAATTCTAGGATTCCAAATGGGTGTTAGCTCCTCAGAAGGGGCATGAGAGTTTTTGAATGTGGCATCTGAATCCTGACTCTGCCCCTGACTATGTAGTTTTGGCTTTGAGCAAGATATTGGTCCTCAGCTATGCCCCACTTCTTCACTTGTAGCACCGAGTCTATTCTGGTATCCACCATATGGGACTGATATGCATTAGATAGTTAGTGGTAAAATGAGCTTACAGACTTCTGCTAATTTCCCCTCCAGTTCTGTGGTCCGAGGCAGCGAGAGTCACAAGATGATCGACCTGTCTGGGAATCCGGTGCTTCGGATCTACTACACCTCCAGAGTGAGTGCCTCCTGCCCCTCCCTTTCTTAGCTCAGCTTATGCCAAATCCTAGGCTGAGCCCTGGTTCCATGTTAGGAGGGGGCAAGCATAGAGGGCCCACTAGCCCCTTCTTCCCCCGGGAGAGGAGCTGAGGCACAAAGGAAGAGTAGGAAGAGAAGTAGCTCTTCCTAAGATTGCTCTTTCCTCCTTACCCTGCTCCCTGCATCCCAATTTCCCCAGTACAGTTTTTCCCTGCTACCTGACCTCAGTTCCCTGAGTGGTAGAGGGTCTCGTGGGGTGGGGGGGAGGTCCCGTGCCTCTTCCTCTTGCTTCAGCAGCCTGTGTACTGTTTGTACAGCCTGCACTGTTCGTCCTGTGTGCTGGAAACGAGCTCTTCTACTGCCTCCTCTATCTGTTCAACTTCTCCGAGGGGCCATTAGGTAGGTGATGAGGGGCTGGGCAGGAGGATTGGGAGGGGAGGATCTGATGGGCCCAGGGAGACTAAGGCCTCAGACTCCTGGGCCCCTCCCTTCCCACAGTTGGTTCAGTAGGTCTCTTCCGAATGGGCCTCTGGATCACCGCCCCCATTGCCATGCTCAAGTCCATCATCAGTGTCATCCACCTGATCACAGCTGCCCGCAACATGGCTGCCCTGGACGCGGCAGAACGTGCCAAGAAGAAGTGACCCTGGAACCTCCAGTCCCCCAGCTGCTCACCTACCCTGGGAAGCTCACTGTGCTCCCCTTCCCCTCCTAGGAGGCCCCAGTCTCACGTCTTCCTAATGTGTTGTCCAATACCTGCTGGGGTGGGGGTCAGCTTCTCTTTGGCGAGGCTGCATTCTCTGCAATCCTGAGGACTAGTCCTGCTTCTGTGATCCCCAAGGACCTGGGCTTCAATTCAGGAAGGATGCTCAGGACCCACGGCCATACGGGTAATTCCCCTTGGGCCCCAGGGGGCCTGTCTGGGGACTGGGCATTGTCCCATCCTGCTGGCTCAGCCCTGGCAGGGGGCTTGGCCTTCATTGTTCAGGACATACAGTGAGGGAGAATGTTAAAGGACCAGGTTTCTCCAAAGGCCGGGTAGTCGGGCCTCTGTCCCTGGCCAGAGGAGGCCTGGGGATGCCAGCCCAGGAGGGAAGGACCCATCTAGATCCTTCTTAATCCTTTCTCATTGCAGTCTCCTCTATTTTATCTTCCTTTGCGATAACTCTTGGACCAGGGCCTGGGTTGAGGGAAGCCTTGGAAAAAAAGGAAGAGCGATCCGAGTGCTCTCCCCCAGTTGCTGGCTGGCTCCTTCCTGTTATTTCACAGTGAGGTTAGAGGGAAACCCTCCTACCCCCAAGCTCATTCCAAGTCTGCTGTCCACCTGCTTTATTGTCTTTATGACACTCACTGGCTCTATAATCATTGAGACACTTGGTGTCTTCTACCCCCACTAGATTGTATCTCCACGAGAGCACAGATCTTTCTTTCTCCCTTCTCTATCCCTAGGGTGGAGATGTACCTTAACCTGCCATATGGTGGCTGCTTAATATTTACAAATAGATCAATTGGTTTCCCAGTTTGGTCCTTAGACCACCTGTGGGGTGTTAAAAAAAGTAATGCAGCTTCTTGGGCCCTTCAGAATCTCTGAGGTTGGGCCCAAGAAGAGTCTGCAAAAATTAAAGCTCCAAGAAATCCCTCCTCCCAATGACGAGAAAGGACAAAAATGCTTTGTCCTTTTTAAAGCGTTTTTGAGCATCTACCATATGCTAGGCATTGTCCTTGGCATCTGTCCCTCACAACTACCTTTATCATTTCCACTTTCTCTGCCAAATGGCAAAGAAATTATCCTGGACCTACTGTATACCAGAACCTGGGCTGGGGGTTTTCTGCCGACATTACTGATTTAATCCGCAGAACAGCTCAGCCAGGTGGCCAAGAGGTGAAATTTATCAGGGGTGAATCGAGCCTCAACTCCTGTGCTAGGCAAGAGAGTTCAGAGGGAAAGCAGGAGGTACAGTCGGTGGGAGCAGTGACAGTGCAGCTAGGGAGGTGCTCGGGTGGGGGTGAGTGTGGGGGAGAAGGTGCCATAGCACCTTACCTAGATTTGAGTGAAGGGGTTGCATATCCTAAGTAGAAAGGACTGGGGAGGGAAGGGTTAGTGCAGAGAAGAGGGTTCCCAGCTGAGGGAGGAGCTTGCAAAGGCAGGAGGCCAGAGGTCACCCTGGGCAGCTAGAAATCGAAGTCAATTGATGGGGCTGCAGCTGAGTGCTGGGGGAGGTATGGGGAGCACTGGTGAGAGATGAGGGGCTGCCGGGGCAGCCGAGAAGCCCAGTATAGCATTTGGATTTCATTTTGAGGGTCACGTGGAGCCATGGAAGGAGTTAAAAAATAATGATAAATAAATAAAATGAAATATTCCCATGGCCAAAAGTACTGCAAAAGGGTGACGAGAAAGTTTCTCCATCTTAAGCTCTCAGTTCTCCCCAGAGGCACCCCCCTGCCAAATCATTCCTTGTGGATCTGTCTAAATAAATTCTTTACATCTACATGTGTATATTTCCATAATTTAAAATTCATTCCGTGTATTCGCTGTCTGGCTAATGACCCGAGCTCCCAGGGTTCTAGGTGCTTTCTGTGGACATGATCTCATTTCGCCTCACAACCACTCAAAATTGTACACTGTACAGCATGACAGTCCTGATGCTGTGCTCATTTTAGATCAGAAATGGTGGTCCTGGGAGTCTTCCAGCCTGGCTGGGTTGGCTCCAAAGCCTGCACTCTTAAATTTATCATGCTCAAAAGTCCATATCAGCAATCTTTTTGAGCGCTGTATAGCATTCCATTATTTATTTAACCAGACTTTGCTCCCAGGAGCAAGGCTGCAGCAAATCATCTTAGGTCTCTTTTGGGGGCATTTGTAGGATGTACATGGAAGGGCTTTATGCAGGGCAGTGGCAGGGACAGGTTTGTCCTTGAGAAAGATATTGATGCACAAAGGCGAACTGCCTGCCAACTCTTCGGGCATCCCCGCATGCGGGGTGTAAGAGGCAGTTAGCTCCCCAGGAGGGTGGAGGAGAAGCGCTCTCCTGCTCACTTTGGAGCAGGAAGGAGCTCAAGCCCCAGAGCCCTTGGCCCTAACCATTTCCAGTGACATCAGAAGTCTCTAACTGAGGAAAATTCAACTCTTGTTATCTAAAAAAAGGAGGAGGGATTGGGGAGGAGAGTCTGAGCTCTTTCCACTCAAGGACCCGAGGGACCTGCCCTGAAAAACCTCCCAGGGAAGGGCTTCTGAGCCCCTCTCCTGGGACCTTCAGTCTCATGTCCAGAGTTGGGTGGGCTGACCCCTGGAGGTACCTGCCAGGCACAGACCCTGTATTTACAGGTCAGCACCAAATGACCCTGTGACTTGTGGGGGGGGCGGGGGACTGGGTCCTGGAGTCACAAGGGAGTAGAGTAGAATCACGTCCTTGCCATGGCGCTGTCCAGAATTCAACTCTTGTGCCTTCAGATAGAATGGATAACCACCACGCAAGAAATCCCATTTGCTCATTCCACTCGACAAGCTCACAGTTTGGCGACTGCATGACATGGGCACTGTGGCCCTGTGGTTCTCAGATGGTCCTGAGTCTCCCCCTGGCTCTCACAGTGTGTGTGATTACAGCCAACACTAGCTGCAGTGACGCTGCCCCGGAACATGTCACTCAAACACAGTTTATTTCTAACTCACATAAAGTGACCCAGAAGGTGACTCACTTGCAGGCAGTGACTTGGGACTCAGGTGCTCCCTTCTTTTTTAAGGTCCTACAATTTTCAACACGTGGTTTCTGAGACAGCCCTGCTTGTTTACATCACGCAGGGAGAGGGAGATGTGCAGGGAGGACTGCACAAAGCAGGTATTTATGCGAAGTCTTGCATTTAGTACCTTCTTACTTCCACACAGTCCTTTGGCTACAACCCAGGCACATGGCCCCATCTAAGTGCAAAGGGGGCTGGGAAATACAGAATAGTCGCAAGCCTAGGAAGAAGAGGAAATAAGTGCGGTCAATAGCATTTTACCCTGCTGAATATGACCTTGCTGTTTAAAGATGCAGCTTTTTCTTATAAAATTGGTCCTTAAACAAATCAGTGAAAAAAATCTGCTACTCAGTCAAAGAAAAGCCATTTGTTCCAGGATAGGAGAAAAACAGGCTGCATCGAACTTAATCAGGGATCATAGTGTACTGCATTTTTTATGGACAATTTAAGAGACTTTCAAGGGTAAATTTGGTAACACGTGCTTTTCCCCATGGAGACTGACTTAGCATCTGACTCTGATGTGACCTGGATGGAGCGCCACTGCCTTTTCAGGAGGCGTATTTTGTATTCCCCACTACACAGGCAGTGCTGCGCCCATTGTTTCTAATGCAATTTTACTGAGATATATTCACACACCATTTAATTTACTCAAAGCTACAATCAGTGGCTCAGAGTATCATCATATAGTGGTGCATTCATCACCACAATCAATTTTAGAACATTTTCATTACTCCTAAAAAAAAAAAAAAAGACCCCAAATCACTCATACCCCATACCCCCCCATTATTATTTTTGTCCTGATTTTGTTACTATCTACCCAAACACTGGATAAAGGGTGTGTCAGTCACAAGGTTTTTACAATCAGTCACATGATAAGAGCTATATAGTATTGCTGAATCATTATATTGATATTTTAGTCTACAGTATCTTAGAGCAGCTAGAAGTAAGAACCTAAAATTGTGGAATTGTAACCTATACCAAACTCTGAAATTGTTCTACAATGCATTGTTGTGATGTGCTTTGGAATTTATCGCTTTTTTGTATATACATTATTTTTCACAGAAAAAAAAAAGTTGATGGTGATGATAAAAAATACATTTATTCCTTCTAGCCTCCAATGTTCTGGAGCAGCTAGAAGGAAGGATCTGAGAGGATGGTATGGTAGCCCATGACAAACTCTGGGATCTGTCCTGTAACTACTTGTTGAAGAATGCTTTGAAAACTACTGCCTTTTTCTTTCTTTGCTTTGTATATATGTTATATTGTACAATTAAAAAGTTAAAAACAAACAAAAAAAGCTATATAGTTACACAATCATTATCAAAGATCAAGGTTACTGGATTACAGTTCAACAATTTCAGATATTTCCTTCCAGCTATTCTAATACACTAGGAACTAAAAACAAATATCTATATAATGAGTCAGTAGTCATAACCACTTCTTAAATACTAATTTCTCAGTTACACCTCTTCCGTCTCATCTGATCATTCTCTCACACCTTGTGGCTATCTGGGCAATGACCATTTTAACATCTTCATGCTGGAAAGGGGTATGGACCTTATAGGTAGAATGAAACTGGCTAATGTTCTGGAAGAGCCTGATATCTCTGGGTTTCTGGCTTATCTGACCTAGGAACAATCTGGTGGCCTTAAGTTTCTGAAAAATAAACTTACTAAGAAAAACATTTATAGAGTCTTGGATAGAGCCCAGAGTATTCTTTAGGGTTTACAGGAATACAGTTGGCTGGAGCTTGGCATACTGTCACAATTTGCAATATCTGCCTGAAGCTTGCATAAGAATAATCTCTAGAATGGCCTCTCGACTCTATTTGAAATTTCTTAGCCACTGAAACTTTATTTTGTTTCATTTCTTTCCCTCTTTTCAGTCAAGAAGGCCTTCTCAATCCCACGATGGCAGGGCCAGGCTCATCCCTGGGAGTCATGTCCCATTTTGCCAGGGAGACTTAACACCCCTGGGAGTCATGTCCCACCTGGGGGGAGGTAAAGTTTATTTGCAGAGTTGGTTTAGAGAGAGAGGCAACATCTGAATAACAAAAGAGGTTCTATGGGGATGACTCAGGCATAATTATAAGTAGACTTAGCTTCACCATTGCAGCAATAAGTCTCTCATAAGGGCAAGCCTCACGATTGAGGGCTTGGCTTATTAAATTGGGAGTCCCTAATGCTTGAGAGAATATCAGGAATTCCCCAGTAGACAAATTGAATAGTTTCACATTTTCTCCAGTCCCTCAAGGAGACTTTGCAAATACTTCTTGAATTTCTTGCCCAAAACACTTTGGAACGTTTCAGGGTATTACCTCAAATAACAAGAGAATAACAAGTTCTCATTCCCTATTCTAGGTTCCATGTAATTATGTTTAAATAAACTGACCAGACAGGTGAAATTAGATATTGGGCCTATCTTCATACATACAATTTAAGGAGCATTTTCTTATATTACCTTATCGGATCTCACAATCCTGTGAGGTAGATGTAGCAGTCAGAGTAGTCTGTGTTATGTTGTGGTAACAAATAACCCCCAAATTTCAATTGCTTAATGCAGCGAAGATTTCTCTCTCATTTTCTGCTACACATCTATGGCTGCTCAGCTGGGTTCTGTCCCATTTCATCTCCCCTCTGGGACCCAGGCCGATGGAGTGGCTTCTCTTCCGGAACATTGCTGGTCACCACGGAAAGGGGAAGGGAGGGTCTGGTGAACCCACTTTGGCTTTTAAAGCTTTGGCCTGGAAATAACGTGTCACTTTGCCCTGGCATTTCATTGGCGGGAGCAAGTCACATGGTCAAGCCGGAAGGCAATTAGACAGCCACGTGGAGACAGCAAGTCATCAACTAGAAATAAGTCTAGAGACATGGATTTTGAAGTCAGCGGGGAGGAAGATCATTTAAAGCCACAAGATTGACTCGGGATGCCCAAGGGGAATGGAGGCAGGTGAGAGAAAAGACAAAGGACAGGGTCTTAGAGAAACCCCACATTTAAGCCCCTGAGCAGAGGCGGTGATGCTGGTCAAGGAGCAGGGAGCAGGAAGGGAGGAAGGAAAGCAGAGGCAGTGATGTCATGGGAGCTGGTGTGCAGCGAGGGATGGCGCCTGCGCAGAGCAACGGGGGCGGCTGCACCACATAGAACTGGGATGGCAGCAGGGGAGCCTGATGAGCAGTTTCCCGGAAGTAAAGGGTGGAGACAGAAGCTAATGAGATGAATGGAGATGAGCGCTAATTAGAGAATGATAGTGAGGAGACAGTGAGAGGTGAGGAGTGGAGTCCCAGACCACAGAGAACTCAAAATTTGGCTGTGAATGAAAAAGAGGCAAGGTTAAAAATAAATGAATTGCTGATACACATCACAACGTGGATAAACCCGGCACCATATTTAGTGAAATATGCCAGACACAAAAGGATCAATAGTGTACGATTTCTTTTACATGAAATTGTTTAGGATAAGCAAATTCAGAGAGGCAGAAAGCAGAATGGTGGGGACTGGGGAGTTGTTACTTAATGGGTCTGAGTTTCTGTTTGGGATGATGAAAGCGTTCTGGAAATAAATAGTGGTGAAGGCATTGTCAATGTACTAAATGTCACAGAACTGTACACTTAAAAAGGGCTACAATTATTTTTACTCTAGGTACATTTTACCACAATAAAAAAATTTAGAAATTAAAACTTTAAAAAGAGAGGCGAAGAGGTAGCTGGAGGGAGATGTAGGATTAAGGGAGTTTGTTTAAAACGGAAGTAGAGCAAGTTCATCCTACACTGACAGCGGTGACCCAGGAGAGAAGCGACAGATGGTGCACAGAAAGGTGACAGCTGCAGGGGCGCACCCTGGAGGGTACTGTGGAGTCCCAGGGTTGGGGCTGGGCGCAGCCTGTGTGGGAACCTGAGGGAAGGCAGCGTCCAGAAGCCCACAGGGTGTGAGCTGTGCTGCTGGAAAGTGGGGAGCCTCTTCCAGGACCCAGTTTAGAGACGCCTGAGCGCTAGGAGAAGTGCCTGGAAATCTGCTGTCCTGAGTTAAAAATGAGATCTGGCAGTACCGTGGGCGTGGGGGTAGGGGAGGGACGGGTTCTCCTCCAGCAACTTGCAGCTAGCTGGTCGGGTGTGGGCACAGAGAGGGGCTTCACCCACTAAGAATCACGGGGGGGGGGCGGGGGGGACGGGGGTGTGTTATGGCCGGGAAGGGGCGAGTGAGTGATGCCACATTCAGACCGCAGGTTTAGCTTGAAATGCAAAGAGACGAGGGAGGTTGGCGATGTTCAGCCCGTGGTTGGGGTCAGCGGCGCCGCCGAAGAAGCGCCACACGGGAGGAAGGGTTGCTCAGAAGGCGAGGGTTTCAGAGGCGGCGCGGTGATTACCAGGGACAAGGTCAAGGGACAGCCACGGGAGAGCAGGTGGCTGAGACGGGAAGGCGCACACCCCGTCCAATCTTGCCAGCTTCTGCCAGAGGCCCTTGGTAATAAACAGTGCTCGTCTATTTAGCATTTAATATGTGCGGTTACCCGATGAAGAGCTTTAGATTAGTGACCCCTCCCAAAGGGAAACGTAGGCAAACCTTGGGGGCTGGGGGCGGTGACTCCCTTGCGGTGCCACAAGGGGCTCGTCTCAGCCGGCACCAAGAGGGCTGTGGGTTAAACAAACTCATACCTGAGCCGAGCCACTGTTCGTACAACTCAGCTCAGACAAAGGAAAGTTCCCGCAGCGTCCCGCGCCAGCAGGGAAAGGAATAGAGCCCTGGAAAGGACTCACCCCTACCGCCCCCAGCTGGTTCCCGACCTGGTTCAGTAGGGGGATTGCAGGGCTCGCTTCACACAGACCAAGAAGAGAGCTCAGAGAGGTCGCGTTGCCTGCTGTAGCCACACAGCAAAAGGTCAAGCTGCTCCCTCCACCTCCGGGCTCTTTATTTCCACAGCCGAGGCCTGGGGAGCCTGGCACCCGCCTAAATCGAGGGTGCTGCTTCACTCTGCAGCCTCCACCCCCGCGCCCAGACTGATCGCGCCTAGATCCTCCCCCCAGACAAAGGCCCCTGACTATGGGGGACTGTGAGAAGGAGTCAACCCTCCGTCGAAATTCCTGAAGGGCCCAGTACTCCTACTGCCTCACGGCCATGCCTCCTACCGGGTCAGATCCCGGCCTGAGAACGGACAAGTGCGCAGGCCCGGGACGTAGACCTGGCAGGTGCCCAGTGTGACCAGCAGATGGCGCTAAAGGGAGCCTCCGCAAGGCTCGGGGGTGGGAGGCAGGAATGGACACACCCGCAGCCCCAGGGCTCCACTCCAGAACTTCCTGGCCAGATTGGGCTCCAGGGGGAATGAGCAGTAAGAATAAATGTTGCTGAGGTAGGAACCATCCTCCCTGCCTAGTAGCATCAGCTTCCTCATCTAGGACCAGAGTTCCGGAAAGCTACCAAATGGACTGTGCACGAGGCTTTAGGATCGCGGACCAATCAGTGTGACTTCAAAGTTAGACTTCTCTCTCAGTTACCTCTCTAGAGACCCTAGTAACTATTTTAGAATTTCAGGGGTCTCCCCTCCCACCTCACCCCCCAACATTAAGCTTCCTTGTGACCCAGGCCTTGAGTTTTGCATTAAAGAAACAACAGCAACAAAAAAGAGGTTTAAACGCCCAGAAATGTTTTATTTGTCAATGTAAGACAGAGCTAAGGCTTGGTGTAGCTGCTTGGGTGAGCAGGAGGGGACTGCAAAAGCAAACCTTCTTGGGGGTTGGACCCCCTATCCATCTTTTTGGCCAGGGGCTGAGCCTCAGCACCCAGCCCCAGCAGCCCGTAGGCAGTGTTGAAGAGGTTGATGGGAGTGGAGCCATCGGTGATGAGGGTTGATTTCAGGCCCAAGCTCTGGAGCAGTTTGACCTGGATGGATGGATGGAGGGAAGAGGAAGAAGAGAGCGAAAAGGGGTCAGGCACTTCACCCACCTCCTTGGCTTCCCCTCAAGGACACACCAAGACACACACCCTCTACTCTTGCCCAACCCCACAGCTGTCTCCCCACCCATCCACAAAGGATCAGTCAGTGGTAACTGTAGGTAAGCCTGTGGGGCTCCTTTTTCTCTATGGTCTACAGGGGACTGAGAGAGAGAGAGGGCCCTGAGCGCCTCTTTAACAGGTCCCCATTTCACCCCTTTGCTCACTGGGTTGTAGGCACCAAGTCCTTTCTCCTCTTCAAACGCACCAAGTTCTTCTCTTTGTGTCTTTGCACCTGGATGCTCTGGTGGGAAACCTCAACTCCACGTGAGGCTCAGGTGTCCACTCTTTAGAGTAGTGACTTTGCTTAAACCAACTAGTCAGAAGCGTCACCTTATCACCCTGCCTGACCTCCTTCAAAGCACTATCACACATTGACATTGTCCCATCTGTTTACTGCCCTGTCCCCCAACCCAGCTACCCCAAGCTTTAGCTGCTGACCGAGTCTAGTGTCACCACCTGCCCTTACCCCTGTGCCCCGATGTCTTTCTAGATGTGTTGCCTCTCCAGCTCTGCCTTCTCAGTTCTGGTCTGGCCCCAAGACAAACACACACATTCTCCTCCTGCTTTCCTCTATTCTCACCTGCATCTCCGGCCCAGCCACAGCAAGGTCCCTGATGGTGCTGGGGCCCAGGGCCTCCGTCATCTGCTTGAACTTCTTCACCTCCACCTCAGCCAGCTGCTGGGCCTTGCTCACCTCCAGCTCCAGCTGGGCTCGGGCATAGGTCAGTTCCTGCTCTCTCACTTTTTGCACCCGCTGGAGCTCAGCTTCCTGAAAGGGGAAACATACACACACCCATAAATAGCATTCTTTGGAATGTGTGGCCCTTGAGAACTGCCCAGCAGCTCATTCTAACCAGCAAGATTTGAGAGAACTGGGGTGGGGGAGATGGTGATGCAAACTTGCAGTCAATTAGATGTGAGTTCTGGCTAGGCCACCTTTTAGCTGGTGACCCATGGAAGCCCTTCACCTGAGGCTCAGGTCCCTCACCTGTAAAAAGGAGATCCCTCAGTGGGATTTCAGGTGGCAATAAGATCATGCTTATAAAATATATATAATTCCTGTTACGGAGCTGGCCAGTGCTTGAGTGCTTACTTGTAAAATGGGCACAATAATCCTTCCCTTTAAAGGAGACATTCAAAGAATTGATAAAAGGCAAAGGACATGCAAGTACTACAAACTCCTTGAACAGGGATTTATATTAGGTCTTCTGCTTGATTCCTACCTAGCTTCAGGGACTGTAGAGCATATGGTGAGGACAGGCCTGACCATACAGAGTGTGGAGGAAGCTGGCACCGACTTGGCCGCTTACCAGGACACTCCCATGTAAGGGTTTTCAGCCAGTCTGCCTTACATGGGGACCTGAAATTTTCGCAAGTGTCCATGCTCGTTATCCAAGGCTCGGAATAGAGAAGCAAACATGCTCTGGGCTCTCAAAGCTGACCAGGGGAGACCACTAAGAGCTTAGAAAACAAGACAAGAGTCCGTAAGTTATAGGTGCCAGGGAGCAAGACGCTGTTCCAGGGCAAGAAGAGCTCAAAGAAGGAAAAGATGGAAGAGCTGGACTTCTTGGAGAAGGCTTCTTCAGGGACTTCAGGGACTGGGATGGAAGGATGACATGCCTAGCATGCAGCCTGGGAGGAAGAGAGGGGAGGAACTGAATCCTGCAGGGGACAGGAGGGTCAGAGAAGCCAGAGAGCAAGGGGGCTTCCTACCAGGGGTGCAGTGAAGGTCAAAGTTATAGGCCCAACCACCTGCTCCCTCCCAGCTGTGCGTGATCCCAGGCACAGTTCCCTAGCTCTTCGCAAAGGAAACCTTTGGGTCAACTGCATCAACAACCCACCACTCCCCACCCATCACTGCACTTGTCAAATCTGCCTGCCTCTGTCATCAGACTGAGGGCTCATGCCCACAGCACATGGAGGAGAGCAGAGACTCTAGAACCAGGCTACTCGACGTTCAATCCATTCACTAGCTGTGTGACCTTGGGCAAGTCATTTAACCTCCAGTTTTGGTTACCTCTTCTGGGTGACAGAAGACAGCACCTACTTGATAGGGTTGATGATTAAATATATTAATACTTATTTAACGTGTTTTCAGACTTTCTTCAGTGCTTGGCATAGAGTGAATTCAATTGAAATACAAGCTGTAAGCAACCCGAGGTTTAGCAATGCCTGCCCGGGTTAGCAGAGTGATCCTCCTTCCCTGAACCCCACTTTTCTTCTCCATGAACTGGAGATAATGTCATTTATGGATTTGCATGCCTATGAATGCCCACAAATGAAGAATATCCACCTGGAATAGTCCCTGGTACCAAGTGGGCATTTGGTAAACCCTCTCCCCCTCTCCTTGGGTTCTCTTTCCTGGAAGGGGCCTCCCACCTTCCCCGGGAGTTCCCCCCCCCCCCTCCCCTCACCGTGTTAATGGCCAAGGCCTCTGCTTTCAGCTTGGCCTGCAGCACGGCGCCTTCTCCCTCAATCCGCGCCGCCTCTGCGCGGGACTTGGCCTCAGCTTTGGCGGTCCCGGTACTCTCCACAGCGGTGCTGGAGGAGGGGGCAGCATCAGGCAGGGCCCATGGAGTGGCGGGGCGGGGGGAGCCCTGCCCTTCTCCGTATGCTGCAGCGGGGCTCAGACACCCTCCCCCCCAAGAGCTCTCGCCAGCTCCGGCTCTCAGCCCACCTCAGTGCCTCCAGCTCCAAGAGTTCCCTGCGAGCTTTTTCGGCTTCCGACTGGTCCAGGATCTTCTGCCTCTCAAGCCGACCCCGGGCTTCCTGTTCTAGTCGCTGAGCCTCATGCCTGGATGGGAGAGGGGACAGAGCTGGAACAGGGGCACAAGGGCAGGGACCCCCAGTCCATCAGGTGCCCAGGGACAGACCCCAGTCCACAGAAGGCACTCAACATGCATGCGAGGGAACAGGGTGCCCTCTGTGAGCTGGGCTCGGTTCTAGGCACAGAGGGTGGACCAGTGATCCAGGCCACTGCTTTCACAGTGCGGGGGGTCCAAGTAAACAAGGATGACTCCAGATAGTGCTAAGGACGTTTAAGTAAAATGAGTGTTGCCGTGGCGTGAGTGGGTAGAGAAGAGTCCTGCTTCTGTTGAGGATGAAAGCAAAGGACTCTCCCACGGATGACTTTTGGGCTGAAGTCTGAAGGAGGGACCTGCTTTGCAGGGTTCTACGGGAGGAACATTCTGGGCAGAGGGGAAAACCGTGCACAAGGCTTTCAGGTGACAAAAAGATTTGAGGGTAGGGTGGGGTGGGGCCGAAGCACGCGAGCTGGGGGAGAAAACTGGAAGGCATGGGAGGAGGGAGGCATGGGCTGTAGCCCAGTGTGCTGGGAAGGCTACCAAAAGGAGGGAGGGTCTTATTGTGAGCGAGGAGGGAGGCCACAGGAGCAGGGATGTCATTAGGCTCATGCTAAGTGGGCCCCGTGCCCGGTGGGCAGTGATGGTGGCCTGGACCGATGGTGGGATGGAAAACAGGGACCACCCCCCGGAGAAGGTGGGGCCGGCCTGCCACTGCCATTGTGGCCCCCGGGCCCCACTCACTTGGCGGCTGCCTCCTGGGAATTGGTGGTGATCTCGATGGCCAGCTGGACGCTGCGCTGCAGGGCGTCCCGGGTCCTCTGGTCCACAGGCTCCACCGACTGCACGTCCACACTGCTGACCACCAGTCCGTTTTGGGGGAAGACCGCCTGGTCCCGGGGCTGGGGCAGGGCTATGCCATCGGGACCCTTGGCTTCCAGAACCTCAAAGCCGAAGACAGCAGTGCGGATGATACGGGCTGAGTTCTTGTGGAAGTCATCAAAGGTGACGGAGGCCACTGCCCCCCGCACCCGCGATGCGATGGCCTTGCAGGCATCGCCCACAAAGTCGGGCACTGAGAAGAGCTTGGCGGTCTCGTGGGGGTCCTTCCGGTCACTGATCTCAAAGTGCCTGCAAGCAAAGAGGCCTCGAATGCAGTAGTGCTTTCTACCCGGAAACAACTCTCTCTTTGAGAAGGACCTCAACGCTGGCCTTCCATGGCCAGAGACGGTCTCTGGTGATAGAGAATTCCGGCTTAGGGCCTACCATGTGTCAGGGCCCATCCATAGTAACTTACATGCATTCTCATTTAATTCTCAGACCTACCTACAAGGTGGAGATGAATGTTATCCCCATTGAAGACAAGGAACTAGAGGCCCAGAGAGGTTAAGTGACTGGCCCAAGGTCACACAGTACGTGGCAAGTGGAAATGGGAACCCAGGCAATCTGGCTATGGGGTCTGTGTCCTGAACCATTAGGCGACGGGGCCCCTGAGGATGCCAGCGCCCTGCCTGCCTTTGTCATGGTCAGAAATAACTGCCAAGAATTATTTCTGAGTGTGACTGATTCTCCCTAGTCACAAGGGCTGACGTTTGGGCGCTAACTATGTACCGGGCCCTGTTCTCATCCTCACTGCCTCCCATTTCCCATAGCCCCATGACGGAGGTAGGTATTGTCATCTCCCTGGTCCATACTGGGAATCCAAGGAAGGCGCCCAGACACCCACTTCCGGGTGTCCCTCTCGACCATGGTATTGGGTCAGGCGTCCCACCTTCACTGTGAGCCCTGCCCTTTGGGGACAGCTCTGTCGCACAGAGGACACCCCCTGGCCACCCGCAGTCTCCCCAGCCCTCACCAGTTGTAGGCGACCTGCAGCTGCAGCCTAGCATGGTCTGCCGTCTCGACGGTGATGACGTCTGTGAAGAAGTCGGGCCCGAGAAGCAGGCAGAGCGTGCGGCGGGCGTGGGGACGTTTGGGCCTCCCGGCTGAGAGGGACAGCACCGTGAACTGCTCCTCGGGACCCAGTGACACCAGCTCGGGCCCAAACACCACGCTGCCGAGGCAGCCGAAGTCAGACCCCCGGGGAGGGCCTCTCCCCTGCCGCCTCCCATCCCCTCACCCCGCCCCAGCACCCAGCACCCAGCCCCGCAGCCTCACCGAGCCCTCTTCTCCCTGTAGTCATACACCTGCACCGCCGCGTTGTGCGGGACACGGTAGCTGACCACGCGCGTCTTGTTCCGGGGGACAGAGGGCTGAAGGGTGTTGGCCAGATCCTTCTCGCCCCGGTCAGCGAGAGGGTCCTGTCCCTTTTTGAGCAGCTCCTCCACCCCAGGGGGCAGCTCCTTCTCCCACAGGACCTCATCCTGGGTCAGCATGTAGGTGCTTCCGATCACAGCGCGCACCTCGAGAGAGAAGGACCGCAGGTCAGGACTTCGCCACGGAGTGCCAGGGGGGAGAAAGGCCCCCCACACAACCCGGGTCCCTGCAGAGGGCCGGTCCAGGGAGGTGGCACAACCACCGCCGTTAAACACGGTTCCTGGAACGAGCTGGGGTTCCAGCCCTGGGTTTGCCACCCGCCAGCTCCTGTCCAGCAGCGGCCGCCTTGCTTGCTTCAGGAATGAATGACCCCGTGTTGAGGGCTGAGCACAGCGCCTGACACACAGTTAAGTGCTTGCTATTATTTCTTCTGGAATTTTCCTTCCAGGGGCAGTTTGGGATTGCCTACCCTAACGCCCCCTAGGATTCTGAACCATATTTTTAAGGTTAGACTCTTAAGAGAACGAGGTGGGAGAGACAAGGTCCCGAGCCATCCCAAAGTTGGGTCTTAGGTGAGGTGGCAAGAAGGAAGGACCCCACCGGGAGATTGACATGGGGAAGAGGACGGAGCTTCTTATTCCTAGGTGATGACCCAATTAGCCTTTAGGCCAAGCCCGGATCTGCAATGGGGACAGTTTCTCACTCAAAACCAAGCTCATCCTTTCAGTTGGAGTTTAAAGATTTGACTTTGACCTTTAAGACAAAAGGAATGTGGCTACTCCAAGGAAGGCCCCTATACCTGCCAGCTTGCCCAGATGGCACTGTCACCTCTCCCACAGACCCCTCCCCATCAGCGTCACCTGCTCCCCCAGAGGAAGCCGGTGTGGCGGCCCCTCCACAGGCCCTTACCTTCCCGGTCTTGATGTCCCTCACGTAGATGCCCTCGTTCTCGTCCAGAGGGATGGCCTGGCGCTCTTCCACCACCTCCACCATGGCCGACGGCACGTACTCCAGAGGCCCGCGGATGAGCCAGTGGTCCCCGGCCTGGAGCATGACGTCCTTCTCCTTCAGGGGCTGCAGTGCCCTCAGCAGCAGGCCTTGCTGCTCCGACAGCACGTACACGTCCTGGATGCCTTGTTCCAGCCTCTCGCCAGGTTGCAAGAAGAAAGACTTCTCTCCCTGGTGGGGAGACGGCTGGTTTAGGCACAGCTGCCACTCAGGGCCGCACACACCTCTGGTGGCACCTCCCCCAGCCCCAGAGGAGCCTCTCCTCAAGTCACCCCCACTCCTCTCCCACCAGCATCTGCATACCCAACCCATGGGGCAGCAGGTGGGGTTACAAACCCCAAGAGGCTCTAGGCAGGTGCCAACAGGGCTTGCCTGGACCCCCTGCCCGGACCCAGATCCCTGCAAACTCAGCAGCCAAGAATCAACCTGTCAGCCCCTCCTCATTTGTCCCATAGTCACTTTTCTTGGGAAAGGGTAGCCTAGGGATTGGCAAACTCTGGCCTTTGGCCCAAATCTGGCGTGTGCGTATGTGTGTGTGTATCTTTCAGGGTATAACCAAACATTAAGACTCACCCTTTTAAACTGTACAGCCCACAGTTTAAATAAATTAGTGTATTTATTTGCATTTATTTAAATAAATTAGTGTATTTATTTGCAGGTTGTGCAGCATCATCACTCATTCCATCACCTCTAAAGAACCCCTGCACCCTCTAGCCGTGGCTCCCTATACTCTGCCCTCCCCCAGCCCCTGGCAACCACTAATCTACTTGCTATCTCTAAGGGTTTGCAAATTCCAGACCTTATACATAAGTGGGGTCACACACTAGGTGGCCTGTGTGTCCGGCTTCTCTCACGCAGCATGTTTTCAAGGGTCGTCCGTGCCGCAGCATTTGGCCCTCCGTTCCTTCCCGTGGCCGGGTAACACTACTCGGATGCACAGGGCACACTTCCCTTGCCCAGTCATCAGCTGAGGGACATTTGGGTCATTTCTACTTGCTCTGCCCTCTGTTTCCATCTTTGAAAGTCACGGGGGCCCACCACGTTTCTCCTTCCTCGTGTTGTCCCTGCTGCTTTCATGCCTCAGAGAGGAGGCGTCGTGAAGGAGCCAGGTGCCCCACAAAGCCTAAAACGTCTCCTGCCCAGCCTTGGCTCCCTGGCCATCCCACACCCAGTTCAGAGGGAGGAAGTGGAGGGCTGGTACACTGAGGGTTTTTCGGTCATTTTTTCTAGAGTCAGGTCTCTTCAAATTCAAGGATAGGGCAGAATCAGATGTGCGACTACAAGAAAGCACTTCAGGGTCTTCGCGTGTGGGGTGTTAAGGCCAGGGAGGCTTCCTGGAAGAGGAAGCACCTAACCTGACAGCTGAAGTGCAAATACCAAGCTGCCCCAAAGTTAAACGGAACCGCGTGTCAAGCAGACAGAACTAAGTGCCACGCCGCGTGGCGTTTCTAGGACGTCCTCCCGGGTGCACAGGCCGCTGGGAGGAGAGAAGGAATGCGGGCAGGGGGCGAAGGCGACAATCCGGGACATCCGGGGCCTTGGGCTGGGGCGGGGCGGGGCTGAGGTTACCTTGATGACGAGCTTTTGCCCCAGCTGGTTCTTCCCGTCTATCCCGACGGGGTCGAGGATGACGCAGTAGTGGTGGGGGCCCAGGACGGTGATGGGCACGACACCCAGCACCTCCTCGTGGACGTCGGGCACGTGGGCCTCCGTGTCCTGCACGGTCACCAGCCATTCCTCGCCGGTGCGCCGGCTCTTCCCCATGACATCCCGGAAGTTCTGGCGAGCCCGGAGGTGCAGGGCTGTCTAGAGTGAGGTGGGGGAGTGGGAGCTGGGGAAGGGGGTAAATTCACCTCCCACTTCAGCAGCTCCAGCCCCCGAGGCTACTACATGCTCCCAGGTCGGAGACACAGTTTTCTTTCTTACCAACCCAGGAGGACTCCCAAACCCTTTGGGCTACCCCAAGCGAGCTGACCTCTGAATTATTTTCTTTAGTGACTCTGAGGTGTTGCTTCTCTTCTCTTCTCTCCTGTTACCACTGTCTGCCACCCTGAGAGCTCCCGACCCCTGGGGCCCGGGGCCCTTAACCCACCCCATCTAGTCCCCACAGCCCAAACCTTTTCTGTGAGGACTACGGCATCCACCAAATCCAGAACTTCCTCAAACACGGCCGGGAGGTACGCGCCCACCGAGCGGACCAGCCATTCTTCTCCTGGGCCGAGGGCAGAGAGGTGAGGGTCAAAGGTCAACCAGCCTGTCCCCCAGCAGTCCCTTCCCGCAGCCCAGCTGCCACTGTCCCCCCACTCAAGGGTCTGTTGGGAGTCCTCATATTTGTTCCTTTGAGGCCACAGGAAAACCAGCCCCTCCCCAGATCATTCAAAAACCCTTCCAAGATGCCCGCATAGCGGCTACGCCACCCCCCTGCCATGCTTCCTCTGAGCACGAAAGCCCAAATCTTTCCTTTCCATCCCAGCCCCAAAATGGGAATCAGCAGTGCCTCCATTGGAGCCACAGTTGTCCTGTTTGGTTTATCAGGTTAGCAGAGTGGCTGGGGACAAGTGCCAGCTTCCTGGTCACGTGGCCAGGGCAAGTCACAATTCCCATGCCTCAGTGTTGTCGCATGGAAAATGGGAATGGCAGCACCTCCAGATTGTTTGAGGACAACGTAACTTAACATCGCTGACACATTTAGAATCACACCTACTACACAGTAAGCTCTGCCCGTTTGTTGTGTTTGAATGACCTGGCCACTACCCTAGCTTCAGGTGAAGCCGAGATAAACATCCCCATCTCACCAGATGGCAAAATCAGAGCTGGGTTAGAACCAGCAGGAAGTGGGTTAGGGGCAGAGAGAAGCAACGGCAGCCCCCAATAGCCTTCAAGAGATACGGGGAGGAGTACTTTCCCCTGCCTCTGCTTTTCTCCCTACTCCCTGCAGCCCACCTGCCCTCGGTGCCCCTCTGTGTCCCCCACCTGTCACCCGGTCCTTGCCATCCCGGTCCCGGCATTCCTTGCGGGCTCTGAGCCGCAGGGCCTGGTTCTGCCTGATGACCGTGGCCTGAATAATTTCCACAACCTCCACCTCCTTCTGGGGGATGTA
>PVIY010032196.1:0-29193 GCA_004026745.1 Myrmecophaga tridactyla
GTGCAGTGGCTGTGGAGGAGATAGAGATATTTACTGTAGGAATTGGCTCACATGACTGGGGGGATTGACAAGTCCAAATTCTGTAGGGCACGCTGCAAGCTTTAAAGTCCAGTAAAGGTAAAAGAGAATTGCTTCAACTGATTGGAGGAGGAGACTCCCCTCATTTCCAAGGGCAATCTCCTTTGTTGATTGTACATACAATCAGCCATAGATCTAATCAACTGACTATAGATGCAAATCCTACTATCCCAATAACAATCAGGTCAGTGTTATTTGACCAAACAACTGAACACCGAGCCAAGTTGTCACATGCAATTAACCATCACAGACCCCTGTTCTTCCCTCATTGCTGTGGGTTAAGTCTGACAACACAGAAGCCCAGGGTCAAGGCACCCCTCCCCTGTCCTCTCTGGATGAGCTGCTTCCTTGAGAAGGCAGCATAAACTGAGAGCAACAAGAGTGTGGGAAGGCACTGCACCTCAGCAAAAGGCACAAGCTGCCTCTGTCTCAAGAGCCCCACTCCTACACACACATCTCTCTTCCAAAACCACATCCTTCCTTTCCTTCTCTAGTGAGCCTGTGTTGCCTGCCATCCTTTGCTCAACCTATTCATCCTCTCATCTAACCCTAGTACCACTCCTGTGTCTCCAATGGCCCAGGGTTGGCATGACAGCCCCTCCCTGTCATTGCATTCTATCTTGATCAAGTTCCTGGAAATAGACTTTGTAATGGAAATTTGAATGCAGGAAGTTTACTTAGATGTCCTCGGCAGATCAACACCCGAAGGAGTGAAAGAAGCGGGATTGCACAGAGGGAGAGGACTCATTGTGATCATCACAACAAAAATCCTGGGGTATACTCTGGAGTTGGGATGGCCTTTTAGAGCTGTGGGCCTACGTTGACACAAAGGGCCAGGTCTTTGTTCCTTGCATTGCCCTGTCATGACCTTGGGTGAAGCTGCTTTCTTCCACTGAGGACAATCTCTCGGAGAGAAGCTCAGCTGAAAGCCACCAGCAGCCAAACTTCCAGCAACTGGAGAAGAGCATGCGTGGCTCCTGACATGGGACCTGGACCACAGCTTCCTCTAGCACTTGCCACATTAAAATACAGTCTTCATTCTTCCTTTCACTCAACAAACCCTTCTGCACTGTGCCAGGACTGGGAGAGGCATCAGCACATGCTTCTCGTTCGTAAGACTGCATTTCTTGGAGGACAGGATCCATCAATTTTCTCTGTCTACTGAAGCCTGCAACTGCTACACAGTGACTGTTCAATAAATAATTGCTAGTCAAACAAATGATGATGAGATTTAAGAGGACCCAAAAATCCAGTTTGTTCTCATTCTTGGTAGCTGTGTTCTATAAAGTTGTCCCAAATGCTGAACTGCAAATACTAAAACATTGCTCCTTGGGGGAAATACATGACTAGGCTCCCACGAGCCTCTGTTCACAGCATTTTCTTTAGTGGATCCATATATAACCTTGTTTTATGGGTGTTTCAGTTTAAAGACACCCTACTTAATATATTCTTTTGATTCACTGACGTTGAGCTCATGGCCAACAGCCCTAGAACTCATGTCTGAATAAAACTTACCTAACAACACCTATTTTCTCCGTAAGGCACATCATAGCCTTTTTGCACTTAGGAACATTAGAAAGCACTTCAGCATTACACTTGAGAGCCATTTTAAACAGCAAAGTCAATCCCCAATAAAGCACAGTTTTAAACAATGAAAATGCCAATAAAAAGCACAAAAATGCAAAAAAACATGGCACTAAATATAATGCAAAAAGGATAGTATGACAGTTGAAATGAGAAGGCAAAGTGTTACCTTGTTCTACCTCAACCAGGAATGTGTGTGTCAAGGACTCAAATGTTTCACCATTCTGTGCATGTCCTCAACCATGATATCACCAGGAGTCATGATTTGGGGGTTACAAACAAATTTAACAAGTAGGCAGATTCACGAATTCAGGGTCTGCAATAACGAAATTTGACTCTAGCACCTCCTTCCAGATCCAAAATCCTTTGAGAGCTAGATAAGATCAGACCTAGGAGGCCAAACCATCACCTCCACGCCCAACAACTGGTGCTTGGGAGCATGTGGTTTCTATGTGTGGGCAAGTGAGCCGCACAATAGGAATCCCAGACTCAGATTTTTCCACCCAGTCCCAGGCAGGATTGGAAAAACCAAAGGCCTGGCCCCACATGCATGGCGGGGGAAGAGACAAGAAATCTCAGGAAATCTAAGAAGAAGATGAAGCTGAACTGAGACTACCCAGTCTGTTCTCCCACAATTTACAACCAGAGGTAAGTCACCCTCCTCCTATAGAAAGGGGTGTCAAGCTAGCAACAGCCTCTTCCATGCATAAGGAAGCACCAGGATTAGGGAGAAGCTTTTACCCCTAATAAATATATACCGAGAAGACGAAGCACAGAGTGATTTTCAGTCCTCATTCCAGTTATCACAAAGGCCACTTCCACCCGAAATCTTCCCATTTGCCTGAGCCAATAAACGCCCTTGCTGGTAAGCAGGTCCTAGTAGGCTCCACTTGCAACCTGGAATCCTTACCTAAAATAAGGGCAAGAGCTTAAGAAAAAGTACGTAACGTGTAAATAGAAATTTGCCGTGTCAATGATTTAGTTTGTTACTGTTGGTACTTGACATCATACTGTTATGATACTTCAGACCTACCCTAGGAAAAGAAGGAGGAGGAGGGGGAGGAGGAAAAAGGCAGAACCCACACTCAGACCTAAAAAGCCCAGATCCAGGAACTGAGTTGTCAGGAAGGGCCTGGCAGCGGTGACGTGGGGCGGACCTGTGAGACCTCCGTGCAAGGTGGGCATCTCGGGGGCGCTGCAGGCGCCCCCCACCCCAGCCCCCCACAGCTCTGAATCTGAATGTGATGGGGGGCAGCCCAGGAGCCCCTCACCTCTGATGCCAGTTTCAGCAGGACCAGAGAAAAGGGCCCAGACTTCAGGCCCACAATAAAGTTTGCTGTATCAGAAAAAAACAAAACAAACCCATGTGTGGCTATTGTGGAAATAGCTCTCCTCTAACTTCCTGTGCTGTGCTAAGGTCAGTTTCCTTGAGACCCTGGTCAATCTCTGGCATGAGCCCAGCATCCAAACACCAGAGGAAGCTGCCTTCGTGGTCATGATGCCATAATCCTGTTGACTGAATTACAAGATTGGGAATTGGCAGCTACTCAAATCAGAATTTAAAAACATGAATGTGGTCTGCGTGTCAGTAAAAACAAAATCAGATTTCTCCCTAGCACCCATACTGGCAATGAAAGGTGTACGCTGAAGTCCCAGAAGAAGAAGATTATTTTTGCGCAGACACTAGGGCAGAGAGGAAAGCCAGCATGGTCTCTAATCAAGGTTTCAAGTCCAGGAGAATCCCAAATTAGGTACTCTGAAAATGGTTTTCTGCTTATGATTAAGGTTGGCAAAGGCTTGGTTTAATGCTTGGGAAAGTAGGTAGTTTCACAGATTGCTCGTTTAAATGGCAAGGCAGAGCTTTCATTTCCCAGAAGTTTGAGAGCTTTCATATTCGTGTATTTTGAATTACAGCTGGCAGAGGAACTTATAGGATTTAAACTGCTCCCTTGGCTCACACTAAATCAAACCCAGGGCTATGAGAACTACAAGTGCAAAAGCTCCTGGTGGGACACAGCTTTCCAGAGAATTGTAGGCAGAAGGAAAGGCTACCTACATCCTTGTACCTTTAAGCAGTAGGAAGAGGGAATTAATATGAGGTGCATATTAATGAAAAGCAAATTAAGGTGAGTCACAGATTCCTGTCCTTGTAGTTTAAGAAGACTGTTCTACTGTCCTCCCTGGATACCTTTGGCCTTCTCTGGAACCTAATCCTGACTCTGACTTGAATTAACTCCAAGACCTTGGAGCAAATTTATCAACCTTTGTGGATTTCTCACTTCCATCATTTGTAAGATCATTTGACAATAATGCAAGTTTCTTTCTATTCTAAAATATTATTCCTATGATATGGGAGTATCTAAGGGGTACCACTGAGCAATACCTGGCACATGGTATGCCATCAATTGCTACTTATTGAATTAATTAATGACTAGGTGAGAGAAAGAATGAATGAATGAACAAAGAAATGGATAAATGGTAATTCAGTAACTTGAGAACTATCTCTAGTCATTCAGCCTTTCTCAATCAGGTTTCTGCAAGTAAGTTAAGCCTTACTGACCTAAAGCATCCACCGTATGTAATGAATTAACTTCTCTCCTATGCATCTATAATGGCTCTAGTTATGTACCAACTTTAGGAAAATGGAGAAATCATCACTTGAATCATCGTGTTCTGTTATTCAGATGAGGAGCTCCAGTTGAGGAAGTTTGTATGACTGTTGAGTACGCCACAAACTTTTCAAAGCACCAGAATTTGCAGAAATGACTAGAGACCTGCTTATTGTCCCCATCATATATGTATTATGTGATCTAGAGACTGATCTGTTCATGAGCCCTGTATCATTGTATGTAGAGAAGTAAGTGGACTCAGGAGATGCAAAGTCCAGGGTTCCAATTCTTGTTTTCTGACCCCAAACCTGTGCAACATCCCCTCCACCAAAATTAGTTAGTTTCTTGAAGTTTTGACATCCCCATCATCTTAGTTTGGGTTCCTCCAAGTACAGACGCTAAGACAAGGATTTTGGCACAAATAATTTATTACGGGGCTGATCCAAGGAAGTATGGTATAGTACAGTTTCTCAATCTTGGCACCATTGACATTTCAGGCCAGATCACTCTGTTGCCAGGGTCTCTCTTTGGTACTATGAGATGTTTAGCAGCATCCCTGACTTCTACCCACTAGTTGCCAGTAGTACACCTCTGCCAACTGTGACTACCAAAAATGTCCCCTGGGTTGGGAGTGGATGGTGGGGAATCACCTCCAGTTGAGAACCAGTGGTGTAATGGATTCAGCAGCACATGACCAGATTCCCTCTTCAGGATGAGGTACTCATCTCTCCCCTAGTTGAGAGTGTTGGATGCTGACAGCTCACAGAGGCATCACGCCATAGAAATTGCTCTTTGCTGAAGAAAGCTGCCTCATCCAAGGTTATGTTCCTTCCCCAGGAGCAACCCATATCCAGTCAACAGAGGGTGCAAAGGTCTGGCCCCTTTGCTCCACAGCAGGACACCCATGAAGGGCCATGTCTGCAGCAGAGCTTGCTGAGGGGTCAGCAAGTTCTCTATAGCAACTGCATCATAGCTCACCTCCTCCCTCTGCCTAGTTCCTCTTCCCTCACTTTTTTACATGTGTTTTTCTCAAGTGTACCATCTATGAAAGCTTCTGCATGCAAATCTCCATCTTAAGAAACTTTCTGGGAAACCCGACCTAAGACTTACTATTGGGAATAGTCCTAGGAAGAAGACTCAACATGAATTTGGGAACTGGATCCACCATAGCTGGCTGACTCTAAGTATCTTGTCACTGGCATGCGGGCATGGCATTGCAGCTGTTAAAACTACCACCTGTTCTGAACAGGTGTGGGATACCTGTGGCAGGGAATGCACTGGCTGGTGACTATGTAAAGTGATTAAGAGGTAGAAAGAGAGGGAACTAGTAATTATAAGATGGGTGTTATAAATGCATTAGATATGGGGTGCTATAAATGCATTAGAGAAAGACAATGAAAGGCTCAGGTGATTCATCATCATTAAAAGGTGAGTGTCAAATGTCAGAGTGCCTCCTAGGCAGCAAGTGAACAAACTCATCTCCTGAAGCATCAGACCCAGGAGTTAACTATAAGGTAGCAGAGAGAAGGATCAATTCTCAACTCCTGAAAGGCTGTATGTCTGGTTTAGAGCTCCAATTAAGAAGAGGTGGGACCTTGATACTTGAGTTGGGGACATCTGGGTCCATGCACTCAAAAGCCTTGAGTTTCCAGACCCTTCTCATCCTCTGGACCTGAAGATGTAGCCCATACCTCCCAGTTAAAGGTTCACACTCCGCACTGGCTTGAAGACAATGCAGTGGCCCTTGCTCTGCAATTCAATGCCATGCCCAGCTCAGGATTTTACTCCACCTCCTTTCCTGCTCACGGAACTAAGGTCAAGTCACATGTCAGTCTACCCAAGGACACATCAGACCTGCTAAGAGGGCCTACCTGCCAAAGGAATGAAAGAGCTAGCCAAGATGCAGCAACAAGAATCAGGTAGGCTTGTGTAGGACTGGGTCCTGAGGGGCTGGATCAATAAGGGTATGTGGGGGGGAGGGTATAAAATATAAAGATGGATAAGGAAGAATTTATTGATGTGGGAACATTTTTCAGAGAAAATGATTTATCACTCTTGCAGGAACCACAAGAGATGGTGCTAATATGCATTTAGGATGGCTCTTGAAAGCTTGGTAAAGTGATGGCCCACCTGACCTGAGGTAAAAATGCCAGAACCACCAGGAAGACAGTGGAGGATGGGACCAAAAGGCTCAGAAAAGTGGGCATGTAAAGTGGGCTTGCTCCTTGTTTCCCACAGCTGTGACCCATTTGCTGATGTACCACTTATTGGCATTTTCCCCCCATTGTGTCTTATTGAGCCACTTTCTATCAAGTGTCTTAGATTCCGAAGCTAGAAGCCCTAGAAATGGATTCCAAGGTAGAGATTTGCATGCAGAAGGTGTATTAGAAAATGCCCATGGGAACAACATCTGTCAGGAAGTGAGGGAAACAGACTGGTCAAAGAGAAGAGTTGAATTTTGATAGAATTATAACAGAGCCCAATCCCATGGGGAGCTCCAGATATGGGATAGCTTTTCAGAATACTGTTGCCTCAAGGCAAAGGGATCAGGCATTTGGACCCATGCATTAATATTCATTGAATGCAGACTGCCTCTTTGTAATAGGATCAGGTAGTGCTTTGGGGCTTAAAGTCTGCGTCCTGTTCTCCAATCCAGCTTTACCAGCAACAAAGCTGATATTTTGGTTCCTATATGACTCTTTTGTCCACTAACAAATGGGTTAGAGTAACAATATTAGGAGACTGAGTGGGAAAGCATATAAGGCTGACCCCTAACATAATCCTAACATTACATGTGAGAAACTTTGCTAAGTGAGTACTTGTCATAGTCAGGTTCATGTGTCAATTTGGCCAGGAGGTGGTACCTGTTTGTCCGGTTGGGCAAGTGCTGGCCTGTCTGTTGCAATGAGGACATTTCATAGAATTAAATCATGATCACATTGGCTGCATCCACAGCTGATTCCATTTGTAATCAGCCAAGGGGAGTGTCTTCTGCAATGAGTGATGCTTAATCTAATCACTGGAAGCCTTTTAAGGAGGATTCAGAAGAGACAGGCTCTCTTCCTGCTTCGGCTGGTGAGACTCACCTGTGGCGTTCATCCAGACCCTCCATCGGAATCATCGGCTTCACAGCCTGCCCTACAGATTTTGGACTTTACATCCCCATGGTTACATGAGACACTTTTATAAATTTTATATTTATGAATATTTGCTGCTGTTTCTGTTTCTCTAGAGAACCCTAACTAATACAATACTGTACAATGGACAAAAATCAGACTTTAGAGTCAGATAAATCTGGTTTGGAACCTTGCACTATCACAGGCCAGTTGTATGACCTTAAGTAGCCTTAGACTACTTACCTATTAAAGAGAAATAGGTATATCATTCACCATAAACGGTTTCTGCCAAGAGCTTTCAGCTGCTAGCACAATGCCTGGAACCAAAGTCCTCGATAGATAATATGTAGCACTAATTATTAAACTGTAACTTGCTATATGCAAATGCAAGCTGTTGTTATTTAATCTTGGGTCTATGGACCAAATGATGCAAGGGGCTATCAGGAGTCTTTATTTAAAAGATAGGCAAAGAAGATTTGGATTCTTAGAGTTGCTACAGGTTCACTATTATGGTTTTCTTCTTTCAACAAGGGAAGCAAGTGCATCTGCTCTTTTTTTTTTTTTTCAGATTTCAGAGATGGTATTCACACAGACACCCACAGACGACATGATATAGATGCCATCGCCACTCAGAGTCCAAGACAGCCTTTTGCTCCTCTGTGGTTCAATAAGAAATCCTTTCTGTTTTACTAATTTGAGTTAGTGGCTCTGTTGGGGATTGAATCATATCCCCCACAAAAGGCCCAACCCCTGCGCTGTGGGTGTGAACCCACTGGTAAAGAGGACCTTTGAAGATGTTATTAGTTAAGGTCCTAATGATACAGAATGAGTGTGGCCTTAAACCAACATAGCTGAAGTTCATATAAACAAGGAAATTGGAGACAGAAGAGAAGCCATGGGAACAGCCAGAAGCTGGAAGTTAATGGAACCCAGAGAGAAAGGAGAAGATGCTGCCACATGAATTGCTGTGGGACAGAAAACCCTAGGGTCAGGGATCACCAGCCCCAGAATGCCAGGATCCTGGAGGGAAAGCATGGCCTTGCTGATGCCTCAATTTGGGTCTTTTCTGAGCCTCAAACTATGAGGCAACAAATTCCCACTATTTATGCCAACCCATTAAATGGTATGTGTTTTAGCAGCAGGGAAAATAAAACAGGATTTCAAAAATAAAATCAAAAGAATGGAGCTGCGGTGAAGTCCTGTGGGAGCTCAGGGTTGGTTTCCTGAATGTGATTCCCAAACTGAGGCTTCAAAAAGCAGAGTCCGACAACAGAGCTCCTACAGCCTTCTCTGGCTCCCCAATCCATACTTGCATTAATACCCAAAAGTATAAAATGTAATACAGCATCATGTATTAAAAAAGGAGAATTTATTTAATCATTCAACTAATCCAAAATATTAAAATGCCTACTATGGGCCGAGCTTTATTCTAGGTAATACTGGGGATCCGTTTTTAACACTGGGTTACTTTATGTATTAATACGGTGTCTGTCTTTGTAGAACCTCTCAGTGGGACTGAGGGACCAGAGGGGAAAAATGTGCTTTTCTGCTCTGTCCACTCTGTAGGCTTGGCTTCTAGTGACAAGTTGAGTACATCTAGTCCATAAAACTCTCTCTGCCAAACTTCAACTTTTAACTGTATAAACACAAATCTACAAAGACAAAGGATCCACTGACAATGAATACATTCCACATCCTGTGAATTTAATTATGCAATTTTATGAACAACTGACTTGAGTTTAAAATCATACTGACAATAAATTTTTTTAAAAAAAGCACAGGATAGATAAAATTATCAGAGTTGTAAACCCTTATAAGCAAGTGTTTGAGAGTATGAGTCCCAGTTTAGCTTTGGGAGTCATCCCAAGAGTTTGAAATAATCTCAAGGTATTCATAAATTTTCCCAAATTGGGGGATACATTGATCATAATGGTGTTTCCTTCAGGTAGATCATTGTGAAGGAGAGGGAAAGAGATAGGAAAATATTTTTAGATCAAGTAACAAGAGAATATCACAAGCTCTTAAATTTCCCAGTATAAAAAAAAATTTTAATTAAAAAAATTTCCCAGTACATACACACTCACAGAATATTTTCAAGGTGGCCTCCTCACAAATATTAAAAAGCCAGTTAACAAATGATATCTGCAAGGTAGCATTCCTTCTTACTTACCTAACATAAATAGCACTTGCTCTTGGCTACTGAGCAATCAGTTCTTCGCAAGACTGTATCATAGCAACATTTAACCAGAGAACTTTCAAGAGTATGGAAGCATCCTTTTATCCTTTTGAGTGGCTACAGTTGTCCTCCAAGCACCGTGCAACAATAACAACAACAAAACCTCCCAGCAGATCTTAGAGACCTGAATTTCCCACAAACTTGATGCGTGGGGATTTCCTCCCTTCTCTGAGCCTTGAATTCCTCACCTAAATATGGAGGAACTTGGACTACATTCATTTGTTCGTTCATTTAACAAATATTTACTGGGCATCTGGGCTTGGTCCAGGAGGATGGGAAGGGGTGAGGGGATGGTACATCATCTCCTAGGTCTTTTTCAAGTCTAACAGCTCAATAAATCCATAGACATACGTAAGTATTTATCAAAATTAGCACCTCACATCACAGCTAAACCGTTCTTTGTCTTGTTGATGTTTCTCCTGCACAGCAACTTTCTGGGTTAAAAACAAACAACACCACGTTTGTTCTGCCTCCTTCCATGCCCCTGAGAAGAGGTCCTGGTGGGAAGGAGCCACGAGGAGGGAGGCACAGTTGAGTCTCCCTGACTCCCGGTTTGGGGAGCCTCCCTCTTCTCTCTCTTCTCTGGAGAGTCGGTCTCTGCCCCCCCCTTCCAGGCTGTGAATGCCAATTAACATTTCACACATTCCAGCAAAACCAGCTGGGACCTATCACTTGTCTCCTCAGTAAAATATCAGGTAGAAGTGGAGCAGATTTGAATACAAAGGACGGTTGCATAATTTGCCTAAATCCCGGGGACAGAAATGCCACAAAATTCTGCTAGCTTACTTCTTTCCTCTCGCCCTTTTCCCTAGCAAGCCTAACAAGTAATCCCACACACAACCTTTTGGCAACTAGGGATGCTTTCTTCCTATGCTGGGAAACAGACACAGGGCTCTACAACAACATCATCTCAGCTCCTAGGCTGCTAAGACAAACGGAGACAACGGGTTTAGGCTCACAGTTTCTGAAGCTGGAAGGCTTACTCTCCCACGGGGTGGCTGGCGGTGTGGAAGCCTCAGCTTCCTTGGCTTTCCCATCACATGGCGATGCCCTCTCCTCCGCTTCCGCTTCTGCTTCCTGCTTCCTGCTTCCTGCTTCCTGGCTTCGGGCTCCTCCTCCTGGCTTTCTCCCTTTAGGGCCTCTAGTAATAGGATCAGGACCCACCTGATTGGGTGATCACAGCTGAACTAAAGGTAACATCTTCAGAAGGTCCTATTTACAATGCATTCACCCCACGGGAATGGGATAAAGATGAAGAACATATTTTTGTTTTGTTTTTTCCCTGAGGTACATAATCCAGCCTACCACAAGAGTTTGAGATGAGATTATTTGTGTGTGTGTGTGTATGTGCATGTGTAAAAATATACTCATGTGTACATGTACATATAATCTCATCTCAAACCTCTCAATGTGGTAATTACATATATGCATACATGTGTAACACAACTTAAATTGTGCAAAAAATGCTCACTCTTTAATTTCCCATACCTGATCAAAACTGAGACCCCACGCCATATAGGAGCAGGGGAGAAGCTTACATTTGCCACCTGAAGGTTTCTTGGCTTCTTACAATTTAAAACCGTCTCATCTGAGCTGAGAGACATAAGCTAAATGCTCCGTCTCTCAGGATTTCCTCCTGCCCAGGTACCTTCTCCAGGTGTGGAGCATCTTTCCTGGGAGGCAGCTGGTCCGGCCCGTTTGGTCTGGTCTGCCCTGTATCTCCTCAGGCACAGCGAGTTCCTCCTCATCCTTTGGAGCACTGAGCTGGTGTCAGCTGCTGAAATTTGTGTTCCTGACCCTTTGCCCTCTGTCACGAAGTATCCACACCATTCGCCCTGACCCCAGCCTCTGCCCACCGGAGCTCCACATCTTCCCCAGGGCATTTGTGTCCTGGGGCAGCCACAACAAATTGCCTTAGATGTGGCAGCCTACAACATATAACTTCCATTCTCTCACAGTTCTGGAGGTCAGAAGTCGGAAATCAAGGTGTTTGTGGACCATTCTCCCTCCAAGGCTCTAGGAAGAATGGTTCCTTGCCCCTTCCAGCCTCTGGCAGCTCCTGGTATTCTTGGCTTGTGGCTGGATCACTCCAATCTCCACCTGCATCTTCACTTCACCTTCTTCCCGTGTGTCTCTGTCTCAAATCTCCTTCTCTTTTCTCTCCTAAGGACACCAATCATTGGATTTCACCCTAAATCAAGGATGATCTCACCTCAAGCTCCTTAACTTAATTAGACCTGCAAAGACAGTATTTCCAAATAAGGTCACATTCACAGGTCCTAGGAGTTAAGATTTAGTATATCTTTATGGGATCATAATTCAAACCACTATGCTCACCAAGGGCCACCTGGGAACTTCTGGATACCTTAGTCTCCTTGCTCCCATTTGCAGGCTGCAGAGAACCAGGAGTGATAACTCAGCTAATCTACTGAGACACCTCCTCAGCTATTTCTCACCTACTGCTCAGGTAACATAATGAGGCTAGACTTCTCTGTAAGACTTGTGGATGCCTGGACAAGAGCTGTTTCTGCTCTGAGATGCCTAAACACTTCTCTGGAGCTTCTAGAAACTCTAGTCATCCCTTGCCCAAAGGCAAGGGTAGTGAGAAAGAACAGAACCTGATCAAGTCAACTCTTGCCCTTCCCAGCTTCTTCTTCTCAGTCTTCCCTAGACCCAAAGGAATCACCTTCTTAATCACCTTGTAAGATCTTCTGAACAAGATTGCATTCATTAGTGAATAAAAGATCCCCAAAACAGTGCCTTAAACAGTATATGGAATTTATTCTCTCTTGTAAAAGAAATCCCAAACATAAAAAGTCCAGAATCGTTGCTACATATTCAGAATATTACCGATGTCACGGGTTCTTTCTAACTTTCCTTAGGTTGTAACTTTCATCTTCAAGGTTGTTTCAAGGTCAATATATGGTCTTCACGTACACCAGTCTGGAAAAAGGAGGAAGGAGAGAAGGACAGAAGGACACATACCATGAGTCAGCCCCCTTTATTAAGAAACTTGCATGGAAGTCCCACCCAACAACTTCTAATTACTTCATATTAGCCAACATTTACTCACAGGGCCACCATTATCTGCAAGGAAGACAGAAATAGAGATATTTAGAGGGACACATTGACAATCCCAATAAAATGAGGTTTGTGTTAGTGAAGGGGGGGGGAATGAATATTGAGCAGGCAACTTGAAAAGCCCCTGCCACATCTTCCCTCCTTTTTTGCCTAAACTATGATTTTTTGTGTGTCTTGTATCTAGCTTTTACTTCCCTGAGACAGTAAGGCTCATGGGTTAATGACCTTAATGCAGAAAGGTCTGCAGAGGAAGAATCCCAGTTACCAAGGGGGGGGGGGCGGGGGGAACATGGAGTAGGGGAAGGACATTTCAAAAAGGAAGATTTCACCTGTCATATCCATAGGGTCACTGTGGGTCATAAATGTTAGTCAGAGAGTTATGAAATCAGCAAGGGATTGCTACAGGCATCCTCATCGTCTTCTGTGAAGAGTTTCCTCACCTTTTCCCACTAGCTAAAATGTATCCAGTCCTTAGGGACACTGATTCTTCCACAGCCCTCTCAAGGGAAAATGTTGTGTTTCTCCCACAACTCCTAAGCCTCAAGAACTGGAGGCTTGCTCCTCATTATTTCTTCCAAATAATTTCTTCTTCTTGCTCCTTACAAAAAATAATAAAGCTGGGGGTGCAATGGTAGTTCAGTGGTAGAATTCTTGCCTGCCATGCAGGAGACCTGGGTTCGATTCCTGGTCCATGCACTTCCCAAAAAACAAATAAGCAAAAACAGACAAAAAATTTTTTTTAAAAAAATAAGAAATAAAGCTGCCACCTTTGAAGTTTACTTTAGCCAGACTTATCATCAAGTAACATAGTCCCCTTGTTGCAATCTTCTCATCACCCAATATCTCTTCTTCATAAATCATAACTGACTTCAATGCCTAGCTAACTATCCTGTCTTCTCAATTCCTTTTATCATTTCTGGTGAGTTGAAAATCACATAAATGGTACCTCTTTCACTTCCTTGCTCCTTAATTCCAGCCATCTTTTCTTTTACCCCATCCCAGCCACCTCTTCATGGGAAAGAAATGAATAGATCTCTAACCAAGTCATGCCCAGCCCCTGAAAGCTAATGGTTGCTGCATTCCTATTATATCATTCAGTCAACCAACATATATAGAAAACTCTTATTATGTGCTAGGCATTGGTACAACAACAACTAGGTCTACACTTGTATTGAGTCTGGTAGGAGAAGCAGATAAATAAACATATATTTACAATATGGATCAAGGGAAAGTCAATGTGCAGAGGGACCATGGAAGTGAGGCTGAGACAGGAATTAGGAAGGGATCCCTGAGGAGGCACCCACTGAACAGAGTTCTCAAAGGATAAGCAGAAGTTAGACAGGAGGTTATGGAGAAGAGGGGTTTTATTTAGAGTAAACAGCATATGCAAAGACATGGAGGTGGAATGAAGTATGCCAAGGGGATTGTGTGGGTAGCATGCAAGCTGACAGGAAGGGAGCAGTAAGAAATGAGACTCGAAGGGCAGACCTGACTGGATCACCAAAAACCTTGAATGCCCCCCCAAGGAATTTGGACTTTATCCTGAAAATGGTGGGAGACATGACGGATTTTAAGCAGGGGGTTCTACGTGCTGAATTAGGTCTTTTCACATAATTCACTCTGAAGTAGAAAGCTTTCAATAATGGCAACCAATAATTCCACCCCAGCCCAACCACCAAACGAACGCAGCCAAGTGAGTAACCCCCAGCAGATACCACATGGAGCAGAACAGCCCAGCAGAGCCCTGCCTGGATTCTTGGCCCACAGAACATTGAAAAATAGTACATCACTGTTACTTTAAACCATTAGATTTTTGGATGATATGTTTTATAGCAGTAGATGACTGAAGCATATTTCATTTCATCTTTGCAACAACCCTAGCAGGAAATATTAATCTCTCTTTTTACATATGAGGAAAACAAGGCTCAGTAAAGCTTTTACTTGCTCAAGGACACAGGGTTATCAGGCGTTCTAAGAGACATTCAAGGTTCAGCTTGGCTTTGACTGACTGCAGGGCCCATACTCTTTTCACTAGACATGGGGAACAACCTGGGATTCTGCTAAAATGATGTGTACAGTCAGCCTCTATTCTGCTTGGGCTGGTACTCATCCTAATTGGTTGGGACCTATTCTGTAGTCATTATTAAAATATTTTGAATCCTACCCATGACCAGGAGCACACATTTATAAGAGGCAAAAATCACAATCATCTTTGGACAATATCGTAAGAAGTCAAGTTTATAGTAAACACCCCCCAATCCCCACCCCTCAGCCTTACTTTCCTGACTTTACCAGCCTGGATGGCACTGGATGTAATTAGTACCTGAGGCTGAAGCACAGAAGTGACATCTGGTCCACCCAGGTCTCCATGGCACCTCTCACACAGGACCAGGAGCAGTTGGCAGAAGGTATGCCCTAGGGGACAAAAATGCATATGGCAATAGACACCTATTTCCCTTTTCTTTCCATTTCCCACCTTTTTATTCTTATTTTATTTCAGTTCTGCTATCTCCGGTTTATTATTTTGGAAAGCTCCTTGTAGTATTATTCTGGGGAAAAATCGCCTCATTATATTCAATGAATGATTTTTGGAAGCAGGTTTTATTTCCTGTAGTTGATAATGAACAGTAAACAAGATGCTGCTATCTTTCCAAATCCTAGATTCCAGTTTCCCTCATGTCTCCATGGCTAAGGGGACTAACACATTTACATCCTGCCCCATATCACTTATGGAGACTTTGCCTGGAGCCCAGATGTAAAGAAACGAAGAAATTTCTGCACAAATTTTATTCCACGTACCCACAGGAGAAAAGGCACTGAACCAGTTAAGCTTGTGGGGTTGTTTTGAAGTTTTCAAGAGTTTGTTCTCCCGGGCTGAGTCATGAAATGGAGAACAAATTCTTTGCTTTCATTACACTCTAAACTACTCCACTCTGTACCTGAGAACTTTCCATGCAGTTTGGCATATCAAGGGAGGGGTGGGACTTGGAAGCAGAAGAATATTGTGAGTTTTTCTCAACCTCTTCCAATCAGACCCTCACCCCCACCATACCACGAGGTCATTAATGACTTGTCAAGGTCACCAATGTCTGCATTTGGCCAAATCCAACAATTGATTTAAATTCTTACTTACTCAACATTTCATCAGCATCTGATGCTGTCAGCCTTTCTCTTCAAGAAACACTTACTCAGTTGGCTTCTGGGCCATCTCATACTCTGTTATTCCTTTCTTCCAAAGTAGCCCATAGTTCTCCTCTCTCCTTTGCTGGATTCTCCTCTTCTTCTTGACCTTCATATGTTTATGTACACCAGAGCTCCTCCTCAGCCTTTTTGCTTCCTCTATCTACTCTCATTCCCTGTGTGATCTAATCCAGTCCCATGACTTTACAGGCAGCCTATATGTGACAAACTCCCAAAATTTATCTTCTAACCCAATGTTTTCATTTTTATGAATCTTAAGCCCAACATGTCCAAATTGGAATTCTTAAACCCCACCCTTGAAACCTGTTCCTCCCTTAAATTTTCCTAACTCTGCAAATGGAACCCCCATTTGTCAAGAGGCTCAGATCAAAGCTCTGGAATGAATCTTTCCTAATTCTTCTTACTTTCATACACCACATTTAATCAGTCAGCAAGTCCTCTCAGATTTAACCCAAATCAGACCTCTTTTCACCACTTCAACTGCTACCACCCTAGTCTAGCCGGCTTCATTTTTGCCTTGATCATTACAATAGGTTGTGTCATGGTTCCTAATGCAACCTGGGGGTGGAGGAGACTGTACTTCCCTACCCCACTGATACCAGGCTAAGCCACACGACCAGCTTCAATCAATGAAATGTGAAAGAAGTCATGTGGGTTACTTCCAGGTAAAAGATTTCACAGTCAGCATGCAATTTGCCATGGTCTCTTTTGTCTCTGCCCTGAGACCAGAAAATTTCCAGCTAGAGCAATCCAACCCATCTGGATCACAGAGTGGAGATGATATAGAACAGAGCTACAAGATGGAAAGCACTGTCACTGATGCTTTACTCAGCCCATCCTGACTAATGCATCTTCCAATCTGACTCCCAATTTCCATTTCAATGCCCTCCACCACCACTCTCCAGTAAATGAGAGAATCTGGGCTTCATTCATTCATTTGTTCATCCCACACATAGTTTTTGAAGGCTACCATGGACCTGGAAGTGTTCTACGCTCTGGGCTTTAGTGGTGAGCAAAAAAGGTTCTTGCCCTTGTGGAATTTACCATCTAGAAGGAGAGAATGACAATAAATAGACAATTGTATAATGTGGTAATTGATATTGTAAGTGCTCTGAGGTAAAGTAAGACAGAGGAAGGAAACAGTACATAGCTGGATGGGAAAAGGGGATGGGCTATTTTAAGCTAAGTATTTAGAAAATATTCTCGGGGGGAGGGGGTGACATCTGAGCAGAGATCTGTAGGAAATGAGGAAATTAGCCATACAATTATCTGGAGAATGGACACTCCATCAGAGCGTACAGCAAATATCAAACTCTAAGATTAGAAAGAGCTTGGCATATTCAAAGAGAAGCAAGAGGCCAGTGTTTCATGAGCAAACATGAGGAAGAGGCACAAGAGATGTTGCCAGAGTGGTGGGTCAGGATGCAACTCCAGAGGGAGGGGCTTACAGAACAAAGGAGAAGACTGGATTTTATTTATTTTTTTTGGGGGGGGGAGGACTGGATTTTATTTTGAATTCAGTGTGAACCCTTTGAAGGACTTTAAGTGGAGAAATGACATGATCTAGTTTATCTTGACAAAATATCCCCGATTAGGTTTCATTAGACATAACATAGTAGCAGCTGCTGCAGCAGCCGGGTTAATGGCAGTCGTAGTAGCCGTAGTTCTGAGCAGTTATAAATTCCAAAAATGAAGAAGAGGTGCCCATGTTCCCTTGATATAACTTTGTTATTTTTTTTTTAAGAACTGGGGTGTTGATTTGAAGAGTTTGATAAAAATAAAACCCTCTACCTTAATCACTACAGCAAGTCACACTTCATAATGCCCAATAACCCAAAGATGTGAGAACTCCTACAGCCATGATCCCCCTCAAATGGGATAAAAGAAAAAAGTTTCTAGACTGAAGGGTACATTAAATACTCAATAAAATAGATAAAGATAAATCCATACTAAGGTTCATCATCATGAATTTTCAGAACAATGGGGACCCAGGTACAATCAATATTTTCCAGAAAAGTAAAAAAAGTTACTCAAAAAATCAGCATGACTGTGGATTTCTCAATAGCCACATGTTCTGATTTGCTAGCTGCTGGAATGCAACACACCAGAGATGGACTGGCTTTTAATAAAAGGGGATTTATTTCATTAGTTCTTCAGAGGAAAGGCAGCTAACTTTCAACTGAGGTTCTTTCTTATGTGGAAAGTCACAGGGTGATCTCTCCTGGCCTTTTCTTCAGGCCTCTGGGTTCCAACAACCTTCCCCGGGGTGATTCCTTTTGCATCTCCAAAGGCCTGGGCTGAGCTGCGAGTGCTGAGATGAGGTATGCTGAGCTGCTTGGGCTGTGCTACATTGATCTCTTTCATTTAAGCACCAGCCAATTAAGTCAAACATCATTCATTGCAGCAGGCACCCCTCCTAGCCAACTGCAGATGTAATCAGCAACAGATGAGGTTCATGTACCATTGGCTCATGTCCACAGCAACAGAACTAGGTGCCTTCACCTGGCCAAGTTGACAGCTGAATCTACCACACCACACTAGAAGCAAAAAAGTTAATGGCGCAATGCCCTTGGAATCCTGTGGCAAAGTCATCTCCAGCCTAGAATTACTACACCTAACTCAAAACATTTACTTCCCTCCCATGTACCCTATCTCAAGACCTACTAAAGAAGTTTCTCCTGCAAAACTAGGAAGTAAATAAAAAAGAGGAAGACACAGTGTTTTGGTTTGCCAAAGCTGCTGGAATGTAAAATACCAGAAATGGGTTGGCTTTTACAATAGAGATCTATTAGTTTACAAACTTATAGTTCTAAGGACCATGAAAATGTCCAAATTAAGGCATCAAGAGAAAGATACCTTCTCTGAAGAAAGGCTGTTGGCATGTGGGGTTCCTCTGCCACATGGGAAGGCATATGGCCAGTATCTGCTGGTCCCTCACTCCTGGGTTTCATTGCTTTCAGCTCCTGCTTCCAGTGGCTTCCTCTCTCAGCCTCTGTGGGTCCTCTCCTAGAATCTCCAGGCTCTTCTCTCACTCTCTCTATAAACTTCTTAAGGTATTTTTCTCTCTCTAAGCTCTCTCAGCTTTTTCTTTCATAAAGGACTCCAGTAAAGGATTAAGACCTACCTTGAATGGGGTGGGTCACATCTCCATTGAAACAACCTAATCAAGAAGTCCCACACATAATAGGTCTGCCCCCACAGGGATGGATTAAAAGAACATGCCATAATGAAAGCCACACTCAAAGCAAGGAGCCCCGCCCAACCCCACTGTGCTCAGACCACCCCTGGGGCCCTGGGACATCCTGGGCTTCATGCTCTAAAAAGGTCCCTTACAAAGCAACCCACCCAGGGTGGGGTGGGGCCACCAGGGTCTGAGAGCTGTGCCATCACTGTCATCCGTGTCCCTTGGGCCTCACTCCTTCACCACACAGCTGTCACGTGGCGAATATTTACTCAGTGCTGGTCACTCTGCTAAGAGCTTCAGGTGCACTTAGAGGAATTGAGTCTGCAGCATCATCCTGAGGCAGGTTTTCCTCTTTGCAAGCGAGGATTCTGAGAGGCCGGGTCTCTCTCCCAGGCTCCTCAGCGGGCGGAGGCAGAGGACAGGGAAACAAACCCTGCTCGTCTGCCCCTGACCCCAGGCCCAAGGCCACAACCGACTTCTTGAAAAAGGCAGCCTCTAAGGGGAAAGGCTCAAGTTGTACAGGCTTTCTATTTGGGATGACGGAAACGTTTTAATAATAGTGGTAATGGCAGCTGTGCTGGTTTGAAAGGATTATGTGCCCTTGAAAAGCCATGTTTTAATCCTGATCCAATCTTATGGGAGCAACCATTTCTTTTAATCCCTATTCAATAATGTAGGTTATTGAATAGTTTATCTTTTGATTAGATTATCTCCATGGAGATGTGATGCGCCCAAGTGTGGGTATTAACTTTTGATTAGATGGAGATGTGACTCAACCCATTTCAGGTGGGTCTTGATTAGTTTACTATAATCCTTTAAAAGAGGAAACATTTTGGAGAGAATGACAGAGCCACAAGAACTACCAGGGCCCACGCAGCTAGAGACCTTTGGAGATGCAGAAGGAATACACCCCGGGGGAACTTCATGAAACAAGAAGCCTGGACAGAGGGCTAGCAGATGTCACCATGTTCGCCATGTGCCTTTTCAGTTGAGAGAGAAACCCTGAACTTCATTGGCCTTCTGGAACCAAGACATCTTTCTCTAAATGCCTTAGATCAGACATTTCTATAGTCTTGTTCTAACTGGGACATTTTCAATGGCCTTAGAACTGTAAACTTGCAACTTAATAAATTCCCACTTTTAAAAGCCGTTCCACTTCTGGTATATCGCATTCCAGCAGCTAGCAACCTAGAACAGTAGTACAACAGTGTGAATGCAATTAACTGCACAGAATTATATATTTGAATGTGGTTAAAGGGGGAAATTTTAAGTTGTATATATGTTACTAGATTTTTTTTGAAATCCATAGGATGGTACACACAATAGTGAACCCAAAGGTAAACCATGGACTATAGTTAATATTACAATTATAAAAATGTGTTTTTCTCATCAATTGTAACAAATACATGACAGCAATGCAAGTTGTTAATAATAGGGGCATATGGGAACATTGCATTTTATGCATGACTTTTTCTGTAAACCCACAGCTTCTCTAGCTGTGGCATTTTCTGGTGTACATAATAGCTTCAACCCAGTACACATGGGAAAATAGGAGCATCAATCCAAGAAAGACCAAAAGGAATTCCTGGAATGAAGGTGAAGAGAGATCTAAGAATGGCAGTTGTGCAGGACACCTAGAAAGAAATTAGTCCAGATTAGAACAGCTCAGAAGGACACAGGAGAGGGGCCTCCAAATGATTACCTTAGTGGAATACTTGATGTATTTGGATATATTGTGAGAAGATATAAACAACTGAGATCAGAATTCAGGATAAGTAGTGATAGAAAAAAAAGGAAAATAAAGAAAAACAATACAATTATTAACTCAAGGAAAACCTAAAGGTTGTAGAAGAAGATAAAGTAATCACATCTCGGCTGCGAAGAGTGTTTATATAGATAAACTAATTTACACACTAATTATTAACTTAAGGAAATTATGAAATAATGATAATGGGATAATGAGAGGATAGGGGTATGGGGTGGGAATTGTGCATGGTGAGGCAGGGTAGGGGAGGTGAAAGAGGTAAAATAGTGGGAGGCTAATAAATAATGCCTAAAGCTGGAAGAAGGAGAGAAAAAAAAAAAAAAGCACTAGAAGCATGTTATAGAGACCTGAATGCAATTTCAAAATAATGAGCAAAGCAGGAGACGGGGGGGACAAAAGAGATCTGCTGTTTTTTAATGTGCCACGTAGGATTATTTGAGCCCTAAACTACATAAATGCATAAATTTTATTAAAAAGAAAACACATTTTAAAAAGACCATGAATTGGTCATAAAGGATGAGCTTACTGCGTCCTCCCTTTGTTACATGCACACGTGGACACAGTGTTATTTACACAATACATTTTTCAAAACATCTAAATGCATGAAATTATTTCAGGGAAGTGCTAATGATGGCCTGGGCCAATCTGTCATTTGTAAATAGTTTTTCAGGAAAGTCTACTAATTAGTGCTAGGATAGGCGAGTGATACAACAACCATCAATCAACAGCACTTACTGCTTATCTATTGACTATATGGCAACAGATACTCAACATTCTGTGGGGTAAACAGCAATGTGCAAGACACGGTTCCTGGCATTAAGGATTTTATTATTCAAGTAAGGAGATGGGACAGAAGCTCCATTAAATGACAGTACAGATTTATAAATAAGGTTTCATAAAAAAGTTAAAAGTCAAGACAATAGATGAATTTTGCTAAATAAATGCCATAAACTACAGAATTGTTCTTGTTTAGGGAAAAGGAAAAACATTATGCAATGCAGGGATCTCGGAGAAAAGAAGGACTAGAAATGAGTCAGATTAGGAGGGGTGGGGACATTAAAAATGTGGATCCAAAAAGTCCAGATGGGGGGTTTGGCACTGGGACGTGCTTGCAATGTCTAGAGCCCAGATGTTTGAATGAGAGTCTGCTAACCCAGCCTGGAAGTCAGGTTTAACTTCTGGCTTGCGGAAAACTACTTATTCAGAAGACAAAGGACTCCCGGCACCCACAGGAAGGCCAAGAGTCCGAAGTCAGATGTTCTGCTAGGATGTGACCCTATTATTTTGTTAAAAAAAAAATTATAGAAATTGTAGGTTTACAAAAAATCATGCAGGAATACAGAGTTCCCATAAACCACTACTGCCCGCCCCTGCCCCATTATTAACATCTTACGTTAGTGGGGTACACCTGTAACAACTGATGAAAGAATATTACTATAACTGTACCATTAACTATAGTCCATGGCTCCCAGGAGTGTTCACTGCTTGTGTTTTGCAGTCCTATAGGTTTTTTTTTTTTTTATTCTAGTAACATATATGCAATCTAAAATTTCCTCTTTTAATCGCACCATTTTATGTGATCAAAAAATCCCTGGGATGGTTTCTAATCTATGTTGTTACAGGTCTGAGTTTCCTGTAAATAGCAATTACCTCCAAACCAAAGCATGAATTTGGGCATTGTCTTAACTCTATAATGAATAATAAAAATATATCCTCTGACGTCTGTACTTTGATGAAAGCCTCATGGTGTAATTTGGGGAGAAAGACTGTTCTCCAAGGGAATATAAACTTCGTAAACCTTATGTATTTATAAAGTTCAAACACATTATCTCTTCAAGAGCTGAAATAAACTAAAGTAACCTCAGTTCAGAGAAATAAATAGGACAGATATGTAAACCAGAAAAAAAAAAAGTCTGACATTTATGCAGTGTTTACATCCCACAAGGAAAAGCATGCATAGCAGGAAATCAGAATATGAGAGACAATCTATAAGTAGCTATCACCCGACAAACCTAAGCACATGGTTGCGCTCAAGCAAAATCCTCTGATTTGATCTGTAAGTCGTTAAGGGGAATCTACAGACAGGTACAAGAAGACAAAGGTCACAGCATGAGACAAGGCCATGACCCCGGGGAATTTTATCGAGTTCTGGAAGAACCCGCAGCGGTGTCACTCCCTGCCCAGAAGAGGGCAGCCAAGAGCTGCTCAGGTGGAAGCTTCTGGGAAGGGCACCCTTCTGGCACCAATCAGGAAAAAGCCCTCTCTGCACCTGCACAGAGAAGGCAGCCTCAGCTCGGAAATGCTTGGTGAAGGAGGGCAGGGGAGGGCAAGTGTTAACACAAACCAAAGGAGACAGATGAAAACCAGACCAAGCAGAATCATGAAGAAGTCTGAGAATGGAATAGACAGACAGAGGCTCCAGAGCTCAAAGGATATAGGCTCAGAGCACAGCAGTTCTGCTCAGGCCATTCCCCTTCTCGAAAACCTTCAGTGGCTCACAACTTTCCATAGCACAAATCCCAACTCTTTAGCCGAACGTTTGGGGTCCACTGCAATCTGGCCCTAGTCTACTTTAAGAACCTTTGGATTTGCTGTTTTTTATCACAGGCCCAAGATTCCAACCAAACCAAAGGTCTTGGTCTGTGGCTTCCTCTGTCTCTGTCCCTCCTGCCTCTTCATTCATTCATTTAACACTGGGTGACTGTGACACGCTAGTGATGGGAGGGAGAGATACAGACTCCATAAGATGAGGTGCCCACCTTCCAGGAGCTGCCAGGGGGAGGCAGGTGGCAATGCCCAGTGAAATGCTGTGCAGTGAAGGTGAGCAAGGGAGCCAGGGCACAGAGAGAGGAGTGACCAAATCAGACTGTCAGAAAAGGTTTTTTTGGAGAAAGTGACAATGACCCTGAAATACCCTCCCCACACACACATGTCTAATCCCCCAGTGCCTGCTGGGGAGCCAGCTGTTGTTTTCATCTGCTCTGCATCCTTTCTCCCCTCTCTTTCTGTAGGATACTACTCCCCCCCATTCCCCATTCCAGGTGGGGCTGGACAGGTGACAGGCCTGGCCAGCCTTGTGCCCCAGCCCATTCATTGTCCCACTGTCCGCAGTGATTGGTTCAAGAAATATGTGCCAAAACAAACGAATCAGATTTCTTCTCTGGAGTTTTTTTCTTTCTTTTCTCTTTTCTTTTTTTCTTTTAAATATTTTGAGTCCAAAAGTTAGCACCCTCTTTCCCCTGGACTGGAAGTTGTCAGAGTTGGTTCCATGGCAACTGGAATTCCTGATACCAAGTCCTCTGCTCTATGGCAACTCACCCTACAGAAGAACCTAGAGGGAGAGAGGCCAGGCGAGATTTGATGCTCTGCCAATCCCAGAATCCAGGTGCCCTGAAGCAGGGCGAGGGATGCATTCTGCACATAACAAGAGCCTGACTTCAAAGCTTAGCCAAAGAGCTGTGTCTTTTTCTCAGGTCAGATGGCCCGCTGGCAAGATCTGGTATGACATCAGAGACCCAGGCTCCGCCCGCCCCTTTGCTCCTCCCACCGTTTGCTCCGCCCACCATTTGCCCCACCCACCATTTGCTCCTCCCCCATTTTGCTCTGCCCAGCCTCGTCAGTCGGCTCTCCCATGCTCCCAAGATGATTGCTGCATCTCCGGGCGGCACATACACGTTCCAGATGGGAAGTGCAGAAAGGATGTGCCCACTGAGAGTGGCCCTTTTTATCAGGAAAGTAAGATATTTCCAGAGGCCCCACCCTATCCACTTCTGCTAACATCTCAGTGTTCAAAAAAGGGTGGCATGGCCTCCATGGCTGCAGGGTAGGCCGGGGGGTGGGGGCTGGACAGTCCCCACTGGGTGCATGGAGAAGCCTGAAGGAATGTATACTGGGTCAGCCATTGGCGGTGTCTGCCACAACTCCTAAAATTTCTTTAAAGCCCACAAAACCTCCTCGTTGCTTAAGCTAGTTTGAGGTGGGTTTTGGTAATTTTCAATCAAAAAGCCCTGGTGAATCCAGCTGGCAAATGCCCCCACCTCCATGGAGCCTCCCCCGAGCCCACCGTTCCAAATACTCTTGATGGCTTCGCCTTCGGGTCCTGAGAACGCCTTTTTCCACCAGCGCCTGAGGAGGGGCAATCCCGGGACACAGGGAACCCCACCCGGGCAGCTGAGCCAGGCGGAAGCCACCCACCAGCCTGAGTCCTCGGATCTGGTTCCCTCCAGACCGTGAACTTGTACCTGGCAACACGGTTGACCCCAGTCCCTGAACCCAGCGGCTCTAATCTAGGGCTTGCTGCGAGTGGGAAATGGGGAAAACAAGAGCCATGGTTGGCCTCGGAAACACTTAAGGGTAGTATGGTAGAATACTATGTAGCGTGGGGAGATTAAAAAAAAAAAAAAAAACACTATGTAGCAATACAAAGAGGATGAGGAAGCTGTTTGTGTATTGATGTGAAATACTTTCCAAAAGCCATTACTAAGGGAAAAAGAACAAAGTGCAAAACAGTTTATACAGGCGATAACAAAGCATGCTAAAAGGAAAAAAAGATACATATGTAAATTTTGTACCTGTATAAAATATCTTTGGAAGCATACACAGCAAGAAGTCGGTGCCATTGGTTGCCTTTAGGGAGAACAGGGAGGCTAGAAAATAAGAGGGAGACATTTCTCTTGTTACCCTTTAAACCGCTTCAGTTTTGGATGCTGTGACTGTACTACCAATGTGAAAAAGAATGGAAATGTACTTCTTTAGGAAAACCCATTTGTGATTTGTGTTGGTATGCCTATTTTTTTATTTTGTTTTTCAAGGAAAATGGTAGGCTGGGAAGGAAATACATATATATTAGTATCCATTTAACAACAAAATAGAAATAATGTCTTTTGGTCAATGGATGCTTTTCTTATCTTATTCTGGAAGCATCCATCACCTCATTCATCCTCTCCTTCCACAAACTGATCCAACTCCCCGCAGCTCAGAGCTGTGACCAGCACAAAGAGCTGGGTCTCACGTGCCTGGCCACCCCCCATCCTGGGATCAGACCGTTTCCCCCTTTTTTATTCCTCCCATTCCTAGAAGCTACTCCAACACTCCCTCTCTGTTGAAAATCACCATTCCTTCCTGTAGACCAGTGATTGGTAAGCTTTTTCTGCAAAGGGCTAAATAGTAAATATTTTAGGCTTTATGTGCCATAAGATCCCTGTCACAGCTACTCAACTCTTGTTGTAAAAGTGCAAAAGCAGCCATAATCAATATATGAACAGATAGGCCTGGCTGCAATCCAATAAAATTGCATTTACAGAAAACAGGGGCAGTGGGCTGCATTTGACCGCCACTGCCTTGGACTCCCGGGGAAAATTACTATCAGAGATCATCAGGCTCTACATTATGCTACTTTGTGGTTTACCTGTCTGTTACCCCCCAGGTATAATTCCCTTGAATAGAAAAACACTCTTTGTCCTCTCTGAATCCCCACCTATTAGCCTGAATATCTGATGAATATCCATCAATCATATGCACTCCCCACTGGTCCAAAGTCACCCAATAGACCAAGGACAGAGCACGCTTCCTCTTTCACGTGTCTAAGACCAGCCCTGCATCGTTCCCAAAAAGCAAGGTCCCCTGTCTGTCCCACTACCCTGAGCACTCTACAATTCTCTAAATTTGCTAAAGCACCTGGATGAACTTTTAAAGCAGTCAAATTTGAAAGCAACATTGCTCAATCTCGGGTCCACACCTCCTCCTGATAGGTCTAGCACCAGTTGGCCAGTTTGCCAATTTGTTAGCAATTTTATAACATTTTTGTTGCTATTAGATTTGTGGTCCACCTGCAACCTGTGGCAAGCTAATATGTATTAAACAGCCACTATATGCCAAGTGCTTTGGGATTTTAAAAAGATATCCAAAGGAGGAAGAAGGGACTTCTACTTTTCATTACATAACTTTTGGTGCAGTCTGAATTTTTCACTATGTACATTACTGCTTTCTGTTTATAAATATTTTAGAAGAGACCATGGAAGGCATTTGATGTCATTTAAAAAATGAATATTTAACAGTGAGTCTTTCTGAATATGGAGATTGCAGATTACTAACAAATGTTTGTTGGCTGAGTCTAGAGATGAGCATATAAGTTTCCTCACACTTTAAAAGTCTGGAAGCAGTGGAATTGTGCTGAGTAATCTTAACTCTCCCTTTCTAAGAGTCCTTTCTATGCTAACATGCTTATGCTTCCAAAGTCAGGGGATCTATGTTCTTAGACTTGGCAACTGAAAAATAATCCAGCCTTTCCCAGACCCCTCCCCACCTACCACTGCCTCCTGCACAAGAAGGATGAAGTAAAGCAAAGTGAAGAACAGGCTGTCTTCAATCCTGTGAATTCTTCCCTCATCACCCCAGGCAGGACTGTTGTTCCTCTCCCTCCCTGTAGAGGGAACAGCTGCACCCATCAGCTAAAAGGGGCCACCCCACCCCCAGGTGTTCTCTGGATGGGCGGTCCCTCCTCCAAACTCAAGCCTCTATGTTCCCCAAGGAGAGACAGTGCTGTCCCAACTTCTGGGCCGCTGGAAATGCAGAGAAGTGAAATCCCTCTGAAGAATGTCCCAGAAGCTAGCTGGGACTCCACCAAGACTTCCACCTGCCTTCAGCCCCTGAAGTCTTCAGGGAAATAAATGAAAAGACTAATTGGAAACACTGAAATGATGAGTGAAGCTGCTGGCAACTCTGAGAGCCATTGGCTTGCTTTCCCCATCCAATTGCCTCCTCCTTCAGCTCTCAGCCTTCCTTCTAGAACCGCCCCCACCCCCGCCCCCCAGAACAGCAGCTCCCAGCCACTTGGGACCACTGAGCACTTGAAAAGTGGCTAGTGCAGCTGAGGAACTGAATATTTTTCATTTTATTTTAATTAATTTAAATTTAAAAGCAGATATGCAATTTGGTTATTGGAAAACTTTCAGGTATTTCTGGAACAACTAGGGGAGGTGAATCAAAATACAGAGTAAGTATTTTGGATGAAAATTTAGAGTCCATATTGAGATGTGCTCTAAGGGTAAAATACACATCAGTTTTGAATGTGTAGCACAAACAAAAGAATGTAAACTATCTCATTAATTGTTTCTATTGATTACATGTGGTAATGATAATATTTGGATCTCAGAGTAAATAAAATATATTACTAAAATGAATTTCACCTGTTGCTTTTCCCTTTTTTGCTGTGGTTACTAGAAAATTTTACATTGCACATGTAACTTGCATTGCATTTCTATTGGTGGCACTGTTCTAGACCCTCTTCCAGTTTTCCTTTGCATCGGGAAACTGCCCAGAAACCTGGGCCACTCCTTGGCATGGCAGCCCTCCTTAGATTAGCAGTGCGGTAAACCCAGCGGAAATTGCTCCGCCTCCCACAGCTCAGCTGGCTGGGATGAAAGCGGAGAGAAGAAGCATCAACAGGAAAAGCCAGTTCTAAGGCTGGTGACCCACATGCCCCCCCCCCCACCTTTCCATCCCTGGAATTCCTGCAGGACCACCAAGAGCCCTTTCTGGTGACCCATGAGTAATGCATGGTTCTGGCTCCCCAGGGATACATGGCTTGGTGGGGAGGGTTCACACAACAGAGCTATCAGTGCAGTGGCACAGATTTGCACAACAGCCTCTAACCAAACCTGGCAGTGCCGGGTGCTCTTCAAAGAGAAGGTGCCCTTAGCAAGGTTGGCGCAGATTCAGATCTTTCTCTGCCACCCCAGGTAGCGGCTCTGCATAGCCTACTCGTGGCCACACCTACTGATAAACCAGTTGCATGAACTTGGGCATCACTGTCCCTCTCTGAGCCTCAGTTTCCATGCTGTGAAACAAGAGGTTCTGAATAGTCTCCCCTTAAAACTTCGGTAATTCAACACAACTGCCCTTTCCTCTACAGAGCATTGGCAGCTTGGTGGGGCTCCAATCAGGCCCAAGGCCAGGTCTTTACTTTTCTCCTAGAGAGCTGACTCAGGAGTGCATTTCCACGCTTGGCAACCAAGTCCAACTCTGCTTGAAATGCAGGCCAAAAGCTCATTAGACACACAGAAGGGCGGGCCGCTGGGGTGGGTGTGCCAGCCCTCCTCAGAGAGCAGAGGCAAGTGTTGAGCTTTCTGAGGCCTTTCTCCTGGGGCTGCTTTTTCTCTGCTGTAGAGAACACCTCCTACCCAGAGGCTCCGAGATGGAAAACACACCAGATGGATTTAGGGACACGTCCCCAGTCACATATGCCAGCAGAATTGGAATATCCAGCAAAGTGTTCTCTAGGCTTCTGGTGCCCAAGAGACCTGGAGTTCCAGACAGTAGTGAGTCTGAGGGGAGGTGGT
>PVIY010032197.1:0-29201 GCA_004026745.1 Myrmecophaga tridactyla
GGGGGGGGGGGGGGGGTGCGGAGGGAGAGACCAAAGGAGGGGAAAAAGCAGGGCGGCTTCAAAGGTGTTGCTGAAACTGGATCTTCTTCAGCTGACCCTACCTGGAGGGAAAGGTCAGATCCCTTGGGAGGGATCAGTGACCAAACCTGGCTTTGAGACCCCACCAATCCTCTTATCTCAGACAAATTGCTGGGTGTAAAAGGATTTGAACTCAGACATTAAGGCCACACTTCTAAAGCTGCTCCAACTCTGCTCGCTCACTCACTCACTCGTCCGACAAGATGCAGACAAGACATTCAGTGCCCAGGTTAGTGCCACTTAGGCCAGAAAACAAATTCTAACTCTGAAGGGACCTGAGACCAAAAAAAAAAACTGTCTGCTGCTGTCACAGCTCTCTGGGCCAGGGAATGAGCAGCTCCTCTCAGCAGGGGGATGTGTCATGGATTCCCATTTCTCAGCTCATTATCTGTTTAAAAATATGCTTCCTTCACATCTTAAACAGTGGTTTGGAAAGAGCCTCCCTCTCTGTGTGATGTCAGAGACAGTCTCATGCTTACAGAGGAAATTGAAAAAGAACTGTGGCTAGTTGTCCCTGAAGATCCTGGTTAACAGAAAATATAGGCAGGCCCTAGAAGAGAAGACTCCAAAGAGGTGCCCTTAATAGGAGGAAAGTGCCAAGACATCTCCATCACAAGTGTAGGCAACTAGGGAATGGCCAATCTAAAAATAAGATGTTGGTAGGGAGACAAAATAAATACAGGAGTAGTCCCTTCCCTAAAGGAGCTTGCATTGTTAATTCCTGTATTAGTTTCTTGGAGCTGTTATAACAAATTATAACAAAGTTGGTGGTATAAAACGGCAGAAGTTTACTCTCTAAAAGTTCTGGAGGTCAGGAGTCCAAAGTTGGTATCAATGAGCCAAAATCAAGGTGTTGACAGGGCCCTGCTCCCTCCAGAAGCTCAAGGGGAGAATCAATTCTTACCTCTTCTGGTTTTGAGCTGCTGACAGCATTCCTGGGGTGGTGGCCCCATCACTGCAATTTTCAAGGCCAACATCTTCAAATCTGTCTCTGTTCCATCTTCACATCACCATCTCTGTATGTGTAAAACCTCCCTCTGTCTTCCTCATATAAGGACACATGTGATTACATTTAGGGCCCACCTAGATAATCCAAAACAATCTCTATCCCAAACTCTTTAACTTAATCAAATCTGCAAAGACCCTATTTTTTTTTTGTTACCATATAAGGCAATACTCATGTATTCCAAAAATGAGGTCCTACATGGATATCTTCCGGGGGCCGTTTTTCAGCCTCCTGCAATTCCCAAAAAGTTTACTTTTTATAATGACTTTCTCAGTTGGTCTGCATGAAGTTTGCCTAATCACTGCCCACATTTTACACATAAGGAATCCAAGGCACATGTGTGGCAAAGAGTACTTCTCCAAAGCAAGTCAAAAGGCTTAGAGGAGGACTCATTTGATACTTAATCTGTTTCTATAAATAAATTCCAATCTTCTGTAGATCATATATCTGTTAAAAATGCATTTTTAAGGGGTGTTATGACAGTGTCGCCGGTTTTTGATTTGTCAAAGTAAGGACATATTTAAAAAAAAAAAACTACCATAGATTTTCATTTCAATAAGGGGAGATATCTTAATTATAAAGAAATAAGAAGGATGAATCTCAGAACAAAGCACAGTCCTTCAGAAAATACTATTGGCAACCTCACACCCCCGTATGCTCAGTACTGTTCTTTCTTTCATTGTGCCTGAGGCTGTGACAATTTATCAAGTGCCTGCTGTGAAAAACATCCTTCTGTGGAGCTGGGGTCCATTTTCAGACGATGACCTGTTTGGACCTCTGCAAGGTGAAAATTTCACAGCTGTAACCACACAGAGACTCAAGAAGGGAGGTCATGCCAACACACACATGCAATGTAACATGAGCTATAATAAGTTTATAGGGAGGATACAAACACAGATCACCTCATTTGTGTTCCCCCAGAAGTAAATCCTGAAGCAAAGAGGGGTTTAATAAGTCCTACTGGGAGGATACCTTCTTATCATCTTTCTGCTACTCAGAGACATTCTCAAGCTCCAGTGACAGGTGGACCCTGACAAGTTCAGGCTAGAAGGTCGACCAGATGATGGAAACTCACTGACACGGAGCCCAGCATTCCTGATGATCTCTGGCAATTCTTAGGCTTTTCTCTCAATTGCAGGGCTCAACAAACACTCCCCAGAATATTTCTAACGGGGAGGTTGGGCTTCATCTTTTGTAAAGATGTACTTAACAAACAGGGACTCCGATGCTCTACCTAGCAATTCCCAGTTTCTTTTCCTCTTTCTTTCTGAAAATGAAGTGGAGTAATTATAGACAAAAATGAACAAGACATCATTACAGTACTGTGGTAGAGACTTCTTAATAGAACTTTCACCATCCCATGCATAAGTTGTCCCCCATTCACTGCTTTGCTTAACGCTTCTCCCAAGCAGGATATGAAATCCTGCTCCAAAGTCCCAAATTTGACCAGTATATGTAAGAGTAGTTCAACAGGCATCTAATTTATCCCCATAATGACATAAAAGAAATGTCCTCCCTCTTTCCCTAGCACAATAGTGCTTTGCAGGATGTGATTTTATTTCCAATTTCTCCTTTACTTGCCTCCCAATTTCCCATTTATAACAAAAGAATCAGGATGAAGGAGATTAGATCAGATGCTGCAGCAAATTGAGACCAGGGCAACTCCACAAAATTTGAAATGCAGCCTCACAGTCTCTTGAAGAGTAACAGAATGGGCTGCTCCAGTCATCCACCTGCACGAGACTCTGGGCAAACCTATTGCCATGTGTGGTCATAGGAGGGACAGAACACACAGTTGGCAGTGATGCCACAATCGTCTGGATGGTCACTTCATTCTTTGGTGCAAGAAGAGGGCTTGGACCTCATTGGCTCTATGAAACATAAAACATTAAAAAATTAGGAAAATGAGTATATAAGTGTCAATTAAATAAAAATATAAGCACTGAATGGGTACCAGAACTGATTTCCAGGATGCAAAGAGGGACAAGGCACAGTTTCTGTCCTTGTATAGTCAGGGTTCTCCAGAGATACTGAACCAACAGGATATGTGCGTGTGTATGTGTGTATGTGTGTGTGTGTGTGTGTGTGTGTGCGCACGCGCATGTAATGTATGTGTGTATATATATATATAAATAGATTGTTTGTATATATGAGAGTTTTGTTTTGTTTTTTTAATTGGCTCACATGTTGTGAGGACTGGCAAGTCTGAAGTCTTTAGGGAAGACTGGCAATCTGGAAATACCAGTAAGAGTTGATATTGAAGTCTTGAATCCAAAATCTATAGAGGAAGGAAGTAGGCTGAAAACTCAGAGGAGTAGATGGTGTAATCTTGAAGTAAAATCTCTTCTTCTTCTGGAAACCTCAGTTCTTTACTCTTAAGGCCTTCAACTGATTGGATGAGGCCCTCCTACATTAGGGAGGATATCTCCTTTATTTAAAGCCAACTGATTGTAGATGTTAATCCCACCTACAAAATACCTTTACAGCAACATTTAGGTTGGTGTTTGACCAAACAAATGGACATCATAACCTAGCCAACTTGACATAAAAGTAACCATTACTTTCCTAAAGGAGGTCACAGAGGTAAAGGAGATGATGACAACACCCATATCGGTGTCACATGGGCTCTAAGAAGTTTACAAAGAGAGTAGAAGCACAGATGACTTAGTTTTTTGCATTCACCCAGAAGCAGATACTGTAGCAAGGATTCGAGTACAAATGGATTATCTGAAGGGTGAATGCACTTTACTGCACTTCACAGATATTGTGCTTTTTATAAGTTGAAGGTTTGTGGCAACCTTGCATCAAGTCTATTGAAGTCATTTTTCCAACAACATGTGCTCACTTGGTGTCTCTGTGTCACGTTTTAATTAAGGTATTAATTTTTTAGAAGTAATGCTATTGCACACTTAATAGCCTGCAGAATAGTGTAAATATAACTTTTATATGCACTGGGAAACCAAATAATTTGTGTGACTCACTTTATTGTGATATTTGCTTTATTGCAGTGGTCTGGAACCAAACCAGCAATATCTCTGAGGTGTGCGTGTATTATCAAGCTAGTTGCCCTTGTGGACAGGGAGAGCTTAATTCCACGCTGAAGACCTCTGGTAGAACTCAGTGAAGAACACATTCCTCAGAGATATCTTGCCCAAGGGGTGAAGGAGCCAGTGTATTTATCTTCCAACTCCCACCAGTCATTGATAGAGGGTTGTTCTGGGGATATTATTCCCTGATGCTTCTGACCTCCCTGTGCATGAGCAGATTGGTGGCCAGAGAAAGCCCACAGAAAAAAGATTGTAAGCACTAGCCTTTGAAAGTCAGGCAAGCATTTCCAAAAATGATAAATGCCAAGGACGTATGGATACGGTGCTGAGAGTAGCTGCAACAGACCCACGCATTTGAGCCTAAACTAGAAAATGAAGGGTACAAGTCAAGAAGGCTACAAAGGAGAGTTGACTTTGAATTTGCTTTTGCAAGATGACAATGCAGGAAACTGCTGGGCAGAAATGGGCATAAGGGGTCAAGGAGAGACAGCATTTATTCCAAAGAGAAGGAAAAGTATGAATAAAGAAACAAATAAAGCCTAGAGAGTGTTTTGGCTTCTTCTAGCAACACCGGGTGGTACAAGGTTTCTGAGTGTTGCATGGACAGGACATCCAGAGAAGCATCTGGAGAGGCACTTGGAGAGGCAGATTGGGGCCAGATTGGGAAAAACCTTGTGTGTCATGCCAATGTGCTTGGCATTTCCCGCAGACAAATAGGGAGCCCTCAGTGGCTTTTAAATAAGGAAGTGACATGGACACAGACAAAAGCTTAATGAAATCTCTAGCCTCATGGTAGGCAAAGCATCCCATGACATCTTCTAGAGAATACTTCAAGAGCTGTATATGTTCTCTGCAGTGCCTGGCACACTGAAAAAAAAATTGACATCAACCCAAGGCTTGAGTGCCCTGGGTTAGCACATAGGCTTGGTAACACTAATGAAATGAACTCCTTGTAAAGCAAACAGCTGAGAGAAGCAATTAAACGAATGAAAGTAAAACTAATTTGTCAAAGTGATGGTGTGTTTCTGTGCACATAGGACCCAACGTTTCTGAGAAACAATATGTCCCCATTTCAAAGCAGCCTGGAGCTGTCCTTATGGGAGTATCTACAACCAGGTGTACCTCTTTGGTCTGCAGCCACTGCCACCTGGGAGGATGGAAGAGCTGGCATCAGCATCCACGTTCCTGGATACTGAGCCTCCTGAACCTTTGCAGAGGGATGGTGGAGGTGACAAGGGGCAGTGGCAAAAGGACAAGAGATGCCCTGTCATTGATTCAAAGAAGACTGTCCTGTACTTTCATACATCATCATAACCACTTGAGTAAAGAAAAGCAAAAAAGAATTGAAGGCTTGTGTGTCGTTGAGTTATGACCATTTTCAGTCATGCCAGCTTGGCTTTGGAGATTGGTAATGTACCATTTAGATTAAGTTCAATTTGCTCCACAAAATTTTAGGAGATACTACAAATTTCATAATAAAAATCAGCAAAAGAAGTTGTTAATGATGAATTTAGAGTCTACAAGTTTCCCTACAAAAGCATTGCGGAAGGCAGATTTTTTTTTTTTTTGCATGAGCAGGTACCAGGAATAGAACCCGGGACTCCAGCATGGCAGTCAAGAATGGCCTCATAATTAAAAGTAAGACCTCCTGATATGCATTCTCTCGCAAAATTTCTTCCCCTAGTGTGAACTGGACCCAATGAATCACTGCTAATGAACAGAATACAGCAACAATGATGGGATATCACTTCTAAGACTAAGTTACAAAAGACTATGACTTACATTGCTCTCATTTACTCTTTCCAACTCTTTCTGGTGAAAGCAGCTACTATGCCGGAGCTGCAGTATGGAAGGGCTCAGGTGGCAAGTAACTGCAGACAACCTCCAGCCAACGGCCTCTGAGGAACTGAGGGCCCCAGGGAATCGATTCCTGCCAATAACCATTGAATAAATTTGAAAGTTGGGCGGCTGCCGTGGCTCAGCAGGCAGAGCTCCGACCTGCCATGCTGGAGGTCTGGAGTTCGATCCCTGGTGCCTCCTGCCCATATGCAAATTAAAAAAAAAAAAATTTGAAAGTAGATCCACCCCCAGTTGAGACCAGGAAGTAGGCCTTAGGAGGGACCAGGAAGCAGAATTATAGTCAACTGATGCCTGGATTCCAAGCTCACAGAAGTCATGAGATCATATATGTATTTTAAGTCACTAAGTTTTAGGGTAATTTGTTACACAGCATAGATAACTAATACAGGCATTTTAGTGTAGGAAACAGTGAAGAGGAGATGGACACGCAGAAGTTTAAGACCAAGAGAAAGTGAGAAGGTTTGCTGCTGGAATTATACCTCTTGGGCAAGGATGGGCTTCCCCAGAGATGCCCACTCTTCTGTGGAATGTTGAGGTAGAGGCACTGGAAAAGCCCCCCACTCCTCAGAGTACTCCAAAGCCATATTAATTTGGAGTGCCAAGCCATGCTTTAGAAAATCAGTTTTCTGGTACTCTCTGTCCTGCATCTTCCAGAAGAGCCCTTTATTCCCCTTCTCCATCTATGTTTCTATCTTCCTATAAAACATGCTGTGACACTTCCTACAAAGTGCCACATATACAAATCAATTGCAATCAGCTGTACTTCTCTCCTGATGTTAAAAACTTGTAAAGGAAAACACCGTTCTTCCAAATACCCTTTTCTGACACTAAATCAAACTTTCCGCAGTTGGTGGAATTTCTGTACAAATTGAGCTGGACCCTCACGAGACCAATGTTTATCAGCATAAATTCCAAGTTTGGAGGCGGCTGTCTAGTTGTGTTCATAGAAACAGTTGATCCACTGGCTGAGTTTTCTGGAGGTTGTATCTTCTTGACTTCCAATTCAGGTCAGAAAGCCACTGCAACTCACCTTCTAGTTTGGGATGGGTAGGCTGACACAGGCAATATGATTTGTGTATGGTCAGAGATCTTACAGCAAAGGCTGCTCATTCTTCCTCTCTCCCCACCTCACCTCTCCTCTACTCCCCAAGGAAGTCTCAATCAGAGTGACTGTCTTTGGTGGAAACATCCAGGCTTTCTAATAATCAAACATGTAGGAATAATGGTTCTCACAGAATGGGCATCAAATCCATTTGCTCAAATGTGCTCCTTTGATACCTCTGAGGCATGCACAGTGTAGAGGAACTTCAGCAACTCCAGGAGATTGTGTGGTAAGTTCAGCTCATAACTCTATTACCCTGAATACACCTCATAAGCTCCCATTACCTCAGTTTCTCCCATTTATATCACCTTCTGAAACAGTTTCCTCATAATACAATGAGGATCTTAGTGCCTATTTCATAGAGCAGAAATAAGAATATGTGAAAGGAGCTTTGTAAACACTAATCCTTTTCTTTAAACTATCCCTACGAGGTCATGGAAATTTTCCTTTCACCCTTTTTGCCCATCCAATAAATCTTATCATCAAGCTGGAAGGTTTTATGGTGAGGAAGCATGTGCCATGATCAGATTTGCATTTAGAACACATGCTGCCAATTAACTTCTGCTTCAACATGAACATAAATGAGGCGAGGGTGGATATAATGCAATCAAATGGAAGACACTCAATATGGATCACATTGTGTTGTTATAGTTTTGTGTTTTATTTAAAAATGAAGACAGATGATGTTATCAAGAAAGGAAAACTGTTAGGGGATGCAAAAATTGGCATATAATCATGAAAGTCAAGGGAGAAGAGCCAACCTGAGCAAGGGAAAGTTGCTCAGGGCACTCAGGGAATGATGAACAGCCTGTGTGGCTATAGCAGGCACTCCCAGCTCTCCTGCAAAGTCTTCTGGAGATTGCTCACCAGGGCAGAGTTTAGAAGGTGAGCTCAGACAGGGATGAGGGTGGTCTGGAGGCTGTTCTAGATCCATGGCAGTGGTCGAGGAGAGGATGGGTGAATGGCTGTTCTGAGGCCAGGGTAGAGGGGAAGGATTGGGGTTCCAGGGAATCTTCAAAGCAGAACCTTTGCTTATCACAGATAAGACATTAGACCTTAACCACAAGTGTCCTTAAGAACTAAATATTGACTGAGCTTGAATCTTTGTTGCCACTAAAGTGCAGCTTTTGTAAATTTCAGTGGCACCCATGATCAGCGTGTATTATCTAGTCACTGGCTCTAAAGGAGGCTGAAGAGTTTTCTTTGAAGCCAACAAGAATAGAACAGACCATGGACATGTAAAGAGATCCCTTTTTGATGACTTTATTGAATGATCTTCCCATACTTCTGTCTTTATCTACTTTGTCCAGATTTGTGCATATCATGGAAAGTTCTACAACATAATCAGAAACAGCTTAGGAAGTTTTAAAATGCACCAAATCAACCAACCATTTGTCCACACCAAACAAAACAAGAAGCTGGACTGATCAGGATGGAGTGATTTATTAAAAATCTTTTTTGCTGTGTGTCATGGCCTTGATAGATAGTAATAAAATGATTCCCTTCATCATCCAAGGAATTATAACAAAGAGCCAGTACTGTCTTGAAAAATGTTCCATGAATAGCTGTACTCTCCTGGGGCCCAAACAGGGACCCCAGCATTGGAGGGAAGGAGGCAGCTGAAATAGAAGGCAAAATTGCCACTCATTGGCACAGTCCATATTTTTCCAATATAAAAGCAAATGGAGACTCCATAAATAAATTGACTATACAAAAGTGTCCCTTTAAATTACTGCTTCACCTTTCCAGGGAGTAAAAAAAAAAGGTTTCTTTTCACGGCCCTCGAATAAAAATATCATTTCTTCTGGGTAATTTTATAGTACCAACAGCAGTCCATATCTATTTAAAATACACACGCAGCCCCACATCCAGACCCCCTTGTACAAATGATCCAGTAGCTAGCATCGGCCCGACTGCAGAAGCAGCTGCCACATAATTACAACCTCTCGTCACACGTGTGGGGAAACAAGTTGTGGCGTTTGGGAAAGGTCTGCAAAAATAGGTGTCAGACCTTAACTAATAGTGATTGTCCTTCCATTCTACTGTAATTTACATTTAATTCACACATTTCATTTCCATTTAAAATATGATTACAGTGTTTTGAAGCACATCTCACCTGTCCCCTTGAATTACAGGGAAATGAAAATAACAGGGAACAGCAGGCACTAGGAAGGCTGCTGGAGCCCTTGGCTGCAGGTTTGCCAATGCATGCTCCTTTTTGGTCAGAGGCGGAGAAGTCAAGAGAAATGGGGGTCACAGAGGAGAGGAAGAGGGGATCAAACTAGGGAAGAAGGAGGAGAAAGAGTAAGAGGACTTGAGGGGTGGGTGGTGAGGGGCAAAGGATAGACAAGGGAGTGGCACGCTAAGGGCATAGAGATTCCATCTTCTGAAGGCTCCAGAACGCTTGGTTTACAAATTCATTATTTTCTGGCAGAGGGCCCACCTTTTATTCCCTTCATTGTAGGTTCATGACCTCATCCTAAATAGATACAATAGGAAGCAAGTGCCTGTTAACTCTGAGGTCTGGTTTTCTCTATCCAGAGACAGCAGGAAGAGAAGGGAGAAGAGAAGGCAAAGTCTTCAGTGTAGGGACTCAGAGAGGCCAGAGAACCTGCTGAATGCACCACACCCTTCAAAATACTCCCTCCTCTCCCCAACTCCATCCTGCAACTAGATCTTTAGTGGCTGCAGAAGCAAGGGAGAAATGTTTCTGTGGGCTCCAGAACAACTTATGCAGCAGGTTCTTGAGGAATTCACTGGATGAGCTCCTGCAGGTGTGGCAGGAGATGGGCTCACCTGCTAATGAATTCCAATCAGTGGCTCTTGGGCTCACAGCAAGATTTTGGTGCCTGCTTAGAGGCAGAGGCAAGAGACTACGCTTTTTCATAATGATCTTCAGATGCTGTGCTACAAACCTTGGGAAAGACAATGCACTTATCAGCTGACTCAACAACCATTTGTAGAGCACCTACTGTATAATAAGTACCGAGCTAGATAACAATGAATTCAAGCCTTCACTATTCTCAAACTTCCCATGTCCCACACTTCCTACTTAATTTGCCACTAATTTCCCAGAGAATATAGAAGACAACAGAGAGGAATTCCCCTGTGCCCCTGTAATTAAACGTAGAAACTTACTTTCCCCCCATCCCGTCATCCTTCCCATCCAATACAACAGAATCTGTCCATCTTCCCTGAGGCCAATCATTGTACTGGGTTTTCCATGTCATGCTTTCTGACCTTGCCATTCTGTTTAACTTCTGCCTTTGAATTGGGTCTTTCCCAATAACTTTAAAAATAAATTTTAGGGTGCACGAGTGGTTCAGTGGTAGAATGCTTGCCTTTCTTGCAGGAGACCCAGGTTTGATTCTTGAGCCATGCCCCCAAATAAATAAATAAAATTTTAAATCCTCACCTCTTTGTTCTCTTGCCATTCAAAGCAAGCTTCTCAAAACCATTACCTGCACACTGATGGAAACAGCTTGTTGCCCGACAAATGCCCCCTCTTCCCCTTGTGTAGATTTAGTGGCTATCCAGGAAGAGATTGCATTTCCAGCACCCCCTACATCAAGGAGGATGTATCTGTATAATTGCTTCAACTGATAGAATGTGAACAAAAGTGGTGGTGTGTCACTTCTAAGCAAAGGCTTTAATAAGAAGTCTTTTCTGTGCTGCTTCTCCTTTGACCAGTCAGATATAGACAACTGCAACATGAAGTCCCGCCAGGGAAAGTGTAGCCATGAAAAGGAAGGAAGATGGTTCTCTGGATCATAGAAGGAAAGTTGTCCACTGTCAAGAACACCAAAAAATGTAATTGTTGGGAAAGAAATACATTAACTTCTATTTTGTGATGCCACTGAAATCTCGGTATTTATTTATTGCAGCAGCTATCATTGCTTTAACCAGTAAACCCACCTATCACTCATCCGTAAATCTGAAACAATCTACTTTTCAATCTTCTCCTTAGAAAAAAGATCTCTATAAAACTACTAATGGGTTCTAGGTTATTTAATTCAATGGGTAATTTTTTGCCTAAATTTCACCTGGCCCCTCAGCAGTATTACACATAGATGTATACTCCTTCCTACTTAAAAAGCTTTCCTTCCTTGGTTTCTATGGCACAACACTCTTCCAAGTTTCTTTCTATCTGGCTAATCCTCAGTTTCCTTCAAAGGCACCTCTACTGAATCTCAGAACTATAAAAATTTGACTTCAGCTTCTAATCATGTTGACTTAACTGGAGTGGGACTTTTCCACCTGCCATAAACATCTGAAAAACTGGACAAATTATAAGAAAAACTATCTGAAAATAAGCATCTCAAAACTGCAATTCCCAAGAGAAGGAATCGCCCCAACTTCTGCCAGAAGGTACCTTCTGGATTACTTTACAAGAAATAAAAATATTAGCAGAGTTTAGTGTTTTCACTGAGTTGACAAGACAGATCTCTAAGTTGAGGAATCTAAGGTGATTTGAATTTCCAGAGCAGAACAAAAGGGAAGAGAGGGAGCTACACAGAGAAAGAGGTACAGAAATCTACATATAGTTCCCCTTGAATCTTTGGCTGAATACTAAACTGTGCGTGCACAAGATGTTGCTTCATAAGGCAAGCAAAGCAAAGAATAAGACCTTGTTGGACACTCTGGGAATTCAATAAAGATTCCAAAAAGATCGCACCAAATGAATAGAACTACAGTAGAACCAGAACGAAAATTACTCTAAACCAAGCCTTACAAAGCTTAAAATCAAATATTAATAATCAGCTTGATCCATAAGGGATTTAACTGCAAGCCAAAACAAACTTCAAAACACTATAAAGGAAAACAACAAAATCCAGACACCTGATCACATTATATTATTTGGTATATGTGGGCGTGTATTCAGTGTCCATCATACAATCAAGAATTACTACATGAGAAGAATATTCAGAAGGAAAATTAGGCAAAAAAAAATCTAGAAATTACAAAGATGATGGAACTAGCTAACAGAAACCTTGAAATCATTTTGATAAATATTCACAAGATTTTAAAGGAAGCCTTAACCCAAAGAGCATTAAAGGAAATAAAAAAAAAGGACAAATGTAATTTGTGAAGATGAAAAATATGATATCTTAGATGAAAAATTTCATGGCAGATTAGATATCAGATTAGACCCCACAGAAGAAAAGATCAGTGAACTTGAAAAATAGCAATAGAAACTATCCAAACTAAAGGATGGTGGGGGGGGCGGGGAGGAAGGATGAAAAACGTGAACAGAGATCAAAGAGCCTGTGAACAATATCAAGCAGTCATAAGATAGATTCTCCAAAGGAGAAGAAATAATGGCCAAATATTCTCCCAAGTTTGTGTTCTTCTAGGGACACAATTAAAAAAGTAAAAATTGAGATTAGCCTCAGATTGTCAGAAAATTATATACAAATATATATGACAAAGGACAAGTATGCAGTCCTTGCTATATACAGAACTCCTTAAACTCGAAAATAAAAGTGACAAAATCCCAATTAAATAAAAGATTAAATAGTTGAACAGACATTTCATAGAAGATGCTTACCATTATTAATATCAGAGCAATGAAGCTTAAAACCATATTAAAACTTAAAACTATATCACTGCATACCATATAGAAAGTCTAAAATTAGAAAGACTTAGAATATTACATATTGGTGAGGATATGTAGCAGTTGGAAAGCTCTCATTGCTGATGACTGTGGAAAGTGATGCAACCACTTTGACAAACTGTTTGGCAGTTTCTTGTAAAAGTTTACATTTACCTTAGGTCTTAGAAATTTCAGTCCTAGATTTTAACCAAGAGAAATGAAAACACATGTCCACACAAAGACTCATCCATGACTATTTGCAGTCTTTTTTCATAATAACAAAACATGGAAAAAGCTCAAAAGTCCTTCAATGGGTGAATGGTTAAACACTCTGTACCATATCCATACAATGGAATACTAAACAATTAAAAAATGAACTTCTCATATGGGTAACAGCATGGTTGAATCTAAAAAGCATTTTGCTAAGTGAAAAAAGAAAAAGCCAGATGCAAAAGGGTACATGCTATGTGATTCCATTTATATGAAATTCTAGAACAAGCAAAACTAATCTCTAATAACAGAAAGCAGATCAGTGATTACCTGGGGACAGGATGGGAAAGCAACATGGGTTGACTCCAAATGGGGCAAAAAGAAGTTTTGATAGAAATGTTCTATATCTTGATAATGATGGGGGCCACATGGGATTACACATTTGTCAAATCTCATCAAAATGTACACATAAAATGAATGCATTTTATTTATGTAAATATGTTATACCTCAAAAAATTAATTGCAGAATAAAAATATGCTATTAAGATTTCATTTTTTTAATCTCTGAAGCTTTCCTAGGAATTTTAGAATAAATTAGCAATTTTAGAATAAATACCAAAATCCTACATAACCTACCCCATATCTATCTCTCCAGCCCACCTCACCTGCCAGCACTCATCCCTCTCTGTACCCTAGGCATGCTGGCATTCTTTCCTTCCTGGAAAACTCATCATCTCTCCAAAAGCCAGACATTTTTTTTAAACCTGTATTAATCATAATCCTTGGTTCATGACATGCCCTCAGTACTTCCCAAGCAACCTTCCCCAGATTCCTTTTTACCATCTCTTATAAAACATCCACAGTACAGTCAAAATGAGTCTTTTGAAATATAAATATAGATTTGATCATATCACCGTACAACCCCACTAAATCCAAAATCCTGTGAGATTCTGCTTTACCTTACATCACATACCCTAATCTTACTCTGCATTCCAGGCACACAGCTTTTTTTCCAGTCTCTGGGAAAAAAAAATCATCTCTCCAAAGATGAAACTGTTTTTCTAATCTCAGAGATGCAGTTTCCAGAATTGGATCAATCATAATCTTTACTTAATGATCCACTGTCATGATTGGCCACACATGGCCCAACTTATTTATTTAATCATTTATGTTGGTAAGTATTTTTTAGAACGTAATAAGCACTCACTAACCCTCTGACCAAAACCCAAACAAAGGTTTGACAACAATCTCCATTGAACCAGGTAGTCGCCTCATAACTCATCCTTCTAGTTTCCAACAGTCACCCTGAGTCTTGAATTCATCATTCCCTTGACTTATTATTTACAGTTTTATTACATGTATATGTGTTCCTGAAAACAATTTTCAGTTGTCTTTAACCTTATAATAATGTTCTTATACTGTACGTATTATTTGGGGACTTGCTTTCTTTTAATTTAACATTGTATTACTAAGGTTCATCTATATATTGGTGCATGTCATGGATCTATTTTGATTAATGTATAATATCCCCTTGTGTTAATACATCATATCTCTCCACTTCCCTGTTGGTCACTAATCACATTGTTTCCTTTTTTTTTTCTATGATGAACAATCCTGCTATGAATATTCTTGAGCAAGACCCTTGGTGCATCCTTGGAATGTATTCTAAGGTAAATGAACATTTAGCTTTAGGAAATAATGTCAAGCTGATTTCCAAAGGAGCTGCACCTGTTCATGCTCCCAGCAACAATGGTTAGACAATCCTGGAGTCCTGTATGTCCTATAGTCCTTGATGCTGTCAGCTGTGATGGTTAGGTTCTGGTGCCATCTTGGCCAAGTCATGATGCCCAGTTGTCTGGTCAAAAGCACTGGCCTGACCATTGCTGCAAGGATATTTTGTGGCTGGGTGGCTGTGTATTAAATCATCAGTCAGTTGATTGCATCTGTGGCTGGTTACATCTGCAATCAACCAAAGCATGTCTCCCACCAACAAAGATAATCCAATCAGGTGAAGACTATTAAGAAAGAATAGAGACTTGTTCACTGTTTCTCTAGCCAGTGAGCCTCTCCTTGGAGTTCATCCAGACCCTTCATCAGAGCTGCTATCTTCACAGTCTGCCCTATGGAATTTGGACTCTTCCATTCCCACGGTTGCATGAGACACCTTTATAAATCTCATATTTATAGATATCTCCTGTTGGTTTTGTTTCTGTAGAAAAGCCTGACTAATACACTAGCCTTTTCAGCATTGTCAATCCAATAGCTTCTCACTATGATTTTTTATTTGTAATTCCCTGATCACCAATTATGTTGAGCATCTCTTGTATGTTTATTGGCTAAATATATTTTCTTCCGTATGAAAAGTTTGTTAGTGTCTTTTGTCCATTTTTGTATAATGTTTATTCTAATTGACTTGGAACTGTCCTTGAAATGTTTCTAACCCTTTATCATTTATATTGCTTAGGACTTGGCACATGCTACCTGTTTGTCTGGGAAGCTTTTCCTTCTCTGAATGCTTGTCGAGCCTTTGGATCTCAGCTAAATTATCACTTCCTCCAGGAAACATTTTCTGACTTCCCTGATTTCATCAGATCCCACTAATTCATGCTTTCACAGGACCAGGTATTGCTCCTTCTTGTCATTTCTACAGTTCTAATGTTTTCATGTACTTTCATGATTCTTGATTTACTATATACTCCATGAGAACAAAGAGATATCCATTTTTTGCTTATACTTTATCTACTAGGCCTGGCATAATAAACATCAATAAATATTTTTAGATAGCACCTGAATGCTCACATTTGCACATGTGTTCTCTCACATCTACTCAAAATGCTTTCCTGGTCAAATTATTTAACTCCACCCCCTTCCTCCATCTTTCATTCACTACCTTTATGCACAGCTCTTCTTCCTTCTTTCTCTCTTCCCTATTTCCTATATCATTACCAGATCTAAGGAAGGGACTTAGCATCCTCATGTCTGATGAAATGTTCACTCCATGGGAAGAAAAAGTAAGATGAAAAGGGACCAGATATGAAAGGCATAAAATATAATGCAGAGGGCCAGTATCAAGAACAATGGCTTCCCCACCTAGGGAAATTTGTCATCAGTTTATAGGGAAATTAGGAGAGCAGAGGCCATGCTGATCGATTCTGTATCTTATTAACTCGTGACAAGAAGGCCCATCACACAAAAAGCATTTGATTTTATGCTCCAGTGGTATGGAGCCAAAACTCGTTTTTGGAGAACAATCGTGAACAGGAAGTGGGCTCCAGGAATGGGGGGGGCAGGTACCCCACACATCTGTTGCACAGCTTCATTAGAGGCAGAATTGCTCCTTTCCAGAGCAGCATTTGGAAAGCCCACCCCATTCCCTCAGACGGCTACCAGGCAGCCCTGCATTCCAGACAGGCCTCTTGCAGCCCCCCTGGACCATCCTCTTACAGCTGCCCCTCCTCTGCCTTCAGATCAGCCCAAAACATGGCTAAAAACACAGAGGCTTCTAAGTCAGCCTTTCCATAGCAGTATTTGATAGGATTTTTTTTTCATTTCTATTCAGAAAGAAGGAAGAATGGCAGAGAAGATATTCTTGAATCTCTTTCCCATCAGGACCACTACTCTGGAGGACCGGCCTTGATTGCTGCAGCTGGGTCAACAGAGGTTAACACTCTCACCACGACAGGAGAGAGCAAGCCTCCATGCATCTTTTCTGTTTCTCTTTTCTTGGCCATTTTGAAGCATTATTTCCCCCTTTAGGACAATGTACTTGGTTTCGGGTTCTTTCTGTTTTGTTTATCCCATACTCATTACAGCAAGAGGGATGCACCTGTTCCACAGGCCCATTAGATACCGAATTGCTTCCCTCCCGAGTGGAGGCATGTAGCAAAGCTGGCCTTGGCATTCAACCCACACTGCAGTAGAAGAGAGCGAGGGGTGCCGAGAAGACCAAGACGCAACCTTGAGCCATAACACAAGGTGCCTGGAGACTGAGAGAGGGAGGTAGAGTGGTGCCCAAAATGAGGCCAAGACTTAGAGGCAGGAGTAACTCACCCCAAATCTCATTGCCAATTCATCACAAAGCTGGAACTACAATCCCTGGAAGCAGGTCTGTCTGGCTCCAAGCCCATGTCTTCCCCTATCTTAGATCCTCGAGCAACTGATTTCCCATGGTTGAAGAAGAGGAGGAGAGCCTCTAGGGCAAGTCAGAGGTCTGCACCCCCATGAGCTATGGACTTGTTTTGTATCTTCTCTCCACATGAAAGTGCCCTACAGGAGGCCAAATGAGGCCAGTTGGAATGGAGGGCAAGTCTAGGGGGATGAAAAGAAAAGAAGATAATGAATGGTTTTTCTACCTCACACTTTGAACTTCTTCCAGCAAGAAGATTCCACTCAGCTGACCTGGTTCCCATCTCCCCATCATTCCCGCATTCTATAAACCCAAGGTCACTCTGACTTGGGGTGAAAAGGATGGAATCAAATGCCTCCAGCTCCAGCTTCCTCCATCCCAGATGCCCCAGGTAGGAGTGAGGAGGGGCTGCTGGACAACCTTGCACAGTCTTTTGTTTGGAGTGTCAGAGTCACAGCTCAACACAGAATCTGCCCCCCGGGCCCTGGTGACTTACTTTGTCATCTGCTGCCTCTTGTGCAGGTGTGCGTATTTTAGCTGGAGGAGCCCAGGCATGGAAATCGCTCTCCCTGTGCCCATATATTATCAGTATTTTTTAACATGTCGCTTTCCAAGCAGGTAATGCATTTGCAGAGACAGTGATCTTTCATGGGGAGATTACGATGATTTGTGTTCTCTGTCTAAATTCCAGCATAAATTTCAGAGCCAGTGAGGCATTGGCTGATGGCAAGAGCTGCGTTCTGAGGTGTAGCAGGCTATCTGTCCTGATTAGGGAAAGGCTTTGAAATTCTTCCTTGTGCTACATCTTTTTTTTTTTTCTTCAAATCACTCTTCCAGCAGGTCACCTTTGCAGCTGGGCTTAAGCCGCAGGTATGTTTGCTGGGCTGGTTCAAAGCAAAACATTTAAGCAAACCAGCTGCCATAACTCCTGGCTCTGCTGAAATTAGCAGTGGAGCCAGGGGTCAAATCGCCTCACCCTACTGGGCTGCAGTTTCCTTTTGGTGAGTTGGAAAGTGTAATCCCTACTTCACAGGTTAATGAGGGGGCGGGGTAAATAAGGTAGGACAATTCCTCCCATAATATTCTGCAGGCAAAGCCCAGGCAGTCATCCCCAATCCATTCCCAGAAGTGCACACATGGCTTCGGTCTCGGCAGCCAGTCCCCACAACCCCAAGAACTGCTCTGAAACCCCCAATATGCCTCTAAATATGATGACTACAAACCTACTTTGCCATGTAATTAAAAGCACAACTATTTGAGGCGTAATTTAAAGATGCCTTAAATACCAAGAGTAAGGGGCTCCCTACTTCCAAAAATAAGCAATGCCTCCTTCAATATCATGAGAATGCTTTGTTTTCAGTCCAGTCTTAGTCATTGCCTGCAATGCCTCGACTGACATGTGGAAACATGGAGGCAGGGGCAGGGGAGTGGAAAGGATGACCTCCAGGTCCCACAGGAGGTAGTGAGCAGTAGAACGAGATCTGGAGCCAAGCCCCATGGCTACTACCGCTCTCTGTGTGGTGACTCCTTACTGTCACCTCAGAAAGGCAGCCGCCAGCTCCAGGAGCTGGTGTCACAGAGGGTAGAACAGTTTTACTGTCTAATGTCAGAGTCTCCAGCTGCGATGCTAGCTACCTGCACACTCATTTGTTGTGGGGAAATGTGCTCACCCAGATGTGCTACACACTCATTTGTTGTGGGGGAAATGTGCTCACCTCCAGCTGCCCCTGGAGTCAGACCTAACTGCATTGTCTCCCTGTGTTTTGTTTGGTTCCATTATGTTGAACGGAAGACTCTTCACACCCCATCTTCCCCATTGCAGAGATTGCAATGGACCAACAGACACAACAGGACAATTGTGCCACTTGGGCATATGCAGGTGACACCGACAGGCCAGGAAGGGGGACAGGTACCCCACATATATGTTGCACAGCTTCATTAGAGGCAGAATTGCTCTAAAGGCAGGGCCACGAAAATCCACACCCAACAGTGGCCCTTTTGACATACCTTTGGGGAAGGAAGGTACAGACAAGGTGCTGAAGTTCCCACCTCAGCTACAGTACAATTGTCCCCAGAAATGACTCTGGACTTGGGTTGCCTGATGCCAGGAACTACAGCCAGCTTTGTTTCCAGTCCAAAAGTACGCATTTGTATGAACATCCACAGTGGCAGGTTTTGCTCTCTTCCTAAGGTCCCAAAGTTGCCCAAAGTTTTTTATTCACCAGAGTGAATTATTTGGGGGAGGGCAAGTATTTATTTTTAGTGGGGTTTTAGTGGGTCCCGTGGGAAGCAGCCTAGTGAAGTAGGAGAAGACCCAAGTTCAAGACCAGTTCCGCCACTGGCCAGGTCTGAAACTGGCCAAGCCTCTTAACATCATAGTGCTGGCTTCCTCCCAGATGTTGAGAAGCTGCCTGACACAATTTTTAAAAGCATGGGTTTTAAGTCAGCCAGGACTTGGTCCAAAGCATTTACTAGATCTGTGGCTTTGACCCCACTGCTTAGCTTCCCTAAGCTGATTACCTCAATGATAAAAATGGAGACAAAATGAGCCACCTCTTAGGTGCTTTGTGACAAGGAAACAAGACAGCATAAGTGAAAGTACCCATCCCATCACCTGGCATGCAATTTATTTCCTTACCTCCTTGGAAGCCTTAGTGCAAGACGGGGAGGAAGAGAAGATGGGAAGACAGGCAATGATTGGAAGCCCACTTCTGGGACTCACGCACTCTGGTGCCACCACAACCAACAGCCATACTAGTCACTCTCCATATAACAAAACGCCAGTCTCCCCATTTCTTCTTCCACTCTGCTGTCTCCCACAATAGCTGCTCGAAGCCCTGGAACCGCCCCTCGGCCAGAAATAACGAGATGCAAAGAGGCAGGCTCTTTGGCTGTGACAAGGCAGATCATGGTCCCTCCAGGGCTGGTTTTGGCCAGTGACAGCACAGTCCTTCCACAGCTGTCTGGATTCCCAACTCAGCCCTCTTTGGCCTTCAGATAATGGAAGCAGGCCCAGGTTCTCTAGATGCAACTTGTCTTTTTAGGGCTCTCTCAGGGCACACCAACAGGGCTGGATGAGAGCCCAGGGTAGGGGAAGAGATTGGAGAGAGGGAGCAGAGAAAGGTCACTTGAATGGAAAAGGGTTATGACTTGTGCTGCAATTGATCCCAAAGCACCAGCCAAGAAAAATTTTTCAAACAGCTGGGTGCCAGTGTCTGGTAAGAAGCCAGACTCCAGAAATGTTTGATGATTGAATAAATGAATGCCCGACTCCAAAACCACTTCCAGGATTTCCCCAGGTGGAATTGCTGTCTTATGCCTCAGTTTTACTGTAGTTCTTTGTACATCTATTGTCATGCCAAAATCGGTTAGGTAATGATTCTCCGGTAGACTGATTATATGTACCTTGAGGACTGGGAATGACTCATTTGAAATTCGTAGAGAAATTATTAGCAAATGTTTGCTAATTTGATTAAAGATAATAGGGCCCCCCCTGAGCACTGCCAATGAGTTCACACAAGTTCCTGGGGGTCTAAGTCATGCTTGAAGCATTCCTACAAAAGGGAACTGGTTCTATTTTCCAGAGGGAAACCCAAAGTCACAGTGCTTCAGGGCCTCCAATTTCACATGGGAAAATATTTTATTGTGTAATGGTTGAGTACTTGATATCAAACACAGGCCACCAAAAAAGTCTCCCAGAGAAGTTAAAGCACCCAAATCTCCCGACTCCTAGCTAGAAAGCAGCTCAGAGAGGACTCCATTGTCCAGCCTACTTGATGAAGTCAACATTTTAAGACCAACTGCAATCCAACTTTTCATTTTTCTTGATCATTCAAACCATAGCAGGAGAGATCAGTGTGATGCTTGGAAGCTTGTAAAAGGTTAAAAAAAAAAGTTAGGTTCAGAGAATCTCAGGTTTCAGAGGGACTCTAAAGTCCGTATCAGGCCTTTTGCCGTTTTGCTGCCACCTTACACTGTCATCAGAAGAGAAAGCACTGGCCATTGATCTCTGGCATGTTTTCACATAAACACTAAGTTTGATAAAATTTTTCAGCAGAAACTGGCCACTGGCAAGCACAGTCACATCGATGTGTTTAGCCCACATCACATGTCACACGTCACTTCTTATCTAATGCCACAAGCACGCATAGGAAGGTGGGAGCATACCACCCATCCCCAAACCATGCTTCTTCAGCTAAAATTCCAAAGAGAGATCTGGCCTGGCATGGCTGCAAATAACTCCCAGGGGAAAAAAAAATCCCCAAGGGTTGCTTTAATACAGCAGAGAAATAAGCACCCGGCATGCAGCTTCCTCCACCTCCCTCTACTCCTTGCGCCACACCCTTCCAGGGAAGGCGTTCATGGGAATCTGACCAGGAAAGGGAGGGAGAGTGGAGGGACCAGAAGGGGACACTCAGTAAACAGCATTATTAACCCATAGGCTGGCGATAAATCAGGGCAGGAAGGTGACCTCAGCAGGCTGGAGTAATCCTGCATGGCAGGATGGATTTATGAGGCCAATTTTATTGGCCTGCATGACCCAGGCTCCCTGGAGACATCTCGGTAGCAAATCCAATCCACTTCATTTACGAGCTGGGTACAGCATCAGCCACCAGGCCCAGCCGGATCACCCTGACCTCCTTCTCCCAGTGGGTGTCCATGGGCGAGGCCCTTGGGCCAGCGGCGTCCCCAGTCCATCCTCCCTGTGACTCCCCAGGAGCTGTCCCCTGCAGACTGCCAGTTCCAGGCTCTGCCCTAAAAACCTCCCGCATTCTAAGCCTCAGTCTCCTACTCACAGAATGAGAATATGGGACTACCAGTGTTTCTCAATGCTAGGGGCATTGCATTGCATCAAATGATTCATTGCATTGCATCAAATGGTTTAGCATCTCTGGTGCCAACTAGTTTATGCCACACGTGCTCCAACCCAGTCATTAGATGAATGAAAAAGTGCCCTGTCCCATCCCCTGTGCTCTCAGTTGACACCTGCTGGCAGGTCCTTCTCAATTTAAAGAAATCTCAAAGGTACATTTTCTCCCTCCATTTCCTACCCTGAGAGCAGAAAAGATGAAACTCCAGCAAGCTGCAGCTAGAGGGACCTCAGGGCCAGCCAAGAGCCAGCCCATTGAGGGGAGGCGGTGGGAGCTGGGAGAGGCCCTGGAGCAGAGGGCCTGCTGCTTACCTGGCTTCACCTGCTCTCTGTCAGCTCCCAGAACTGGGCGGAAGGCATTTAAGTCTATTTGACTGTCCCTGTCATCGTAAGGTTTACGGATGGTTAATTTATTCTTTATAGCACAGTCATTGATGGCTGTTAAATCACAAATGAGAGCCAATAAAGGGTGAATTGCAGCTGAAATTACACTGTTTATATGACAGCAGAGTGCCGGCTAAAAGATTCATATGCTGCTGATGAAGTATGTTATAAATTTTAATTACCATAGTTTGTACAAATGACATGTTTGAAATGCTATTGAGTAATGTGACCCTGATAATGAAACTATAAAATAAATCATTAACTTTCTGAATGAGCTTTTTTATTTCAGTGCTGCACAGAGTAAACTTTTCCGTTGATTCCAGATCTGTCTTTTTTACACCCCTAGCCACCACCCTTGGCTTCACTGGCCCCTCTCTACACAGGCTGGGGGCAGAGGAGCAGAATTGATGAGGCTCCACTATGCCCCAGCCGACATGACCCAGGGCCCCAAGGAGGAGAAGTGGGCTGGAGGTAGGGGCTCTAGGGATGCACCTTAAGTAAGCCCCATAAAGTTTCCCACCTGCAGGAAGAAAGGGCCCTTCCTTGAGCCCAGGGGCCTTCTAGTGACCCTCCACCCCAGCAGCTGGGCGCTGAGACTGACGTCACCCAGCAGAGCCATCTGCAGTGAAAGTCAGGCAAAAGCATCCTAAGGAAACTGGGCCAGTTTTCCTGGCCCACAGCCCAGCTGAGAGTCCAGAACAGACTCAGTGGTTTGCCCCACTCTTCAACTATCCGTATTTGCAATGTCCCTGCTCATCATGTTTAAGAGTCATCCCTTCACAACACCCCAAGGCTATCACTCAGTTAAATACATTTTACAGAAAAAGAGCTGATGCTCCAGGAAAAATCGAGAAGAGGAAACCCCACTGAAGGTCATTTGGCCCAACCCTTACTCTAGGAGTCACTTGGCCCAAGCTCTCTTCAGAGGATGGGCGTCTCCTAGGCCTGCAAGGCAGGTTCATAGGACACTAGCACATCAAGAGGCCTTGGTCATCTTGAGTCCTAAAACTCTCAACTTAGGGAAAGGAAACGTAGAAGAAGATGTGTGACTCCTGGGGCAAGACACATACATCGCAGAAGAAAATACGGTTTGTAAAAACCCCCAGTGTTTCTTATACACTCCACCTAGGGTATGTCTAACCCAGTCCCCTCACTTTGCACAGGATGAAATGGAGGCCCAGTGGGGCAGCTATAACCCATGAGACCAAGGCTAAGGGGGCAAAGGAGCCCTTTTCTTTCTACATTTGAGAAGGCACAGAGCCACAGATTACCCCAAGTTCAACTCTCACCGTGCTTGCCTTCAGATAGGCAGAATCGCTTCACTGCTGGGATAAATCCAGCATGTATCCTCTCAGTTCCCCTCCTTGAGAGAAGTGTGTCCTGTGGACAGACTGCCTGGCAGAGAGCCAAGACTGATTTGAAGGCTGGCTCTCTCATTTCCTCCATGCTCCAGAACAGATCCTCCATGCTCTAGAACGGATCCTCTGCACTCCAGAGCAGATCCTCCGTGCTCCAGAACGGATCCTCTGTGCTCCAGAACAGATCCTCCATGCTCCAGAATGGATCCTCCATGCTCCAGAACGGATCCTCCGTGCTCCAGAATGGATCCTCTGTGCTCCAGAGCAGATCCTCAATGCTCCAGAGCAGATCCTCCATGCTCCAGGACAGATCCTCCATGCTCCAGAACAAATCTCCTCTCTGGAGTGTGCCAGATAAGAAGGCCAAACTCTAAAGGACACACGATGAGGGCAGCCCCTCAAATGTGTCTGCAAAGTAGACCCTGAGCATAGCAACCAGGCTTATTAAGAAATGCTGCTATTCAGAGTCCTCCCTAGCCCTTCAGAGACCCCGTTTCCACCACCCATGTGGGCAGGCAAGGGACCTTGACTGTACATCCCACTTTATAGCTGAGCAAATGGGAACAAACTGGGAAAGGAATTTGTCTGATGTCACAGAGCATGAGGATAGCTGGAACAAAAAATCCAAATGCATTTATGAGACAACCTGGGAAATTTGAAATCTGACCGGATATTTAATGCTATTAAGGAATTCTTGTTATTGTAAATGCTTAAGTTCTGATAGAGCATTGTGATTTTTAAAAAATGAATCCTTAACTTTTAGAGATCCTTACTTAAGTGATAACAGATGAAATGGTATGATGTCTAGAGTTTAGTCCAGAAGAATCCAAGGCGGGAATGGAAGGGGATGGTTAGATGAATCAAGATAAGCCATGAGTCGATAATAATTAAAGACGGTTGATGGATATGTGAGGGTTCATTTGACACTATCCTTCTGTATGTAATTTTAATTCTCTATAATAAATATTGAAGCATAAAAATGAACGCCCTAAATGCCCTGGCCCTAAAGTCCACTACACTTGTCCATTTTCCCAGGCAATCTAAGCAATACCAGACTAGAATAAAGGATTAGACCTCCTATCTCATGAGAGTATGCACTTTTTCCTTTTCTTTTGTTGGAGGAGGAAGCCCCTCTAGGAGGGAGACCACTGAATTGCAGAAAGAAGCTCTTAGATCTGGAAGGTCCCTGGCAGGCCTTTCTGTCCTTTGTATACCAGACACAAAGGGTGAGCCTCAGACGTGCTAAGTTAACTTGAGCAGCTCCTCCATTTCTCAGAGCCTTGGTTTCCTCACCTGAGAAACCAAGACGCTAGTCCCAACCTGCCTACTTCAAGTGGTTGGAATCTAATTAAATAGCGAGGAGGGACTCCTAGCGTGGCAGTAGAATTCTAATGGGGAAGAGCACAAACTCTGGACTCCCTGGGTTCAAATCCCTCCCCTGCCTTGGATGAGCTCTATGGCTCAGACAAGTTTCTTACTCTCTGTTGCCTCAGGATCCTCTAAAATTGAAGGAAGGTAGCTCCAAGGTTTAAATGAGTTGATAAATGAGACCAACTAAGAACAGCACCAAGCATTACACAAGCTATTATTATTTTAATGGTATACTAACGTGCGATGTCAATATCAGTAAAAGAGCCATACAGTGTTATTGCATCGGAAAGGTACTTGAGGAGTCATTTACTCCAAGCTTCATCTTTCAGGGGCCCGCGAAAGCGATGCACCTTACCTGGAGTCACATAACAGGTCAGGAGTAGAGCTGAGCCTGGAGCTGATTCCAAATCCAGTGCTCATTCTACAACTGCCCACCCAGCTCATGCTGGGTTTGGGTTGGAGGAGAACCTCCTGCTCCTTGTTCCTTACCTGACCGAGGAGAATAGAGCACAGGCAGACAGGAGCCCCTGCCATGTCTTTTGCCCAACCCCAGACCATTCCTGAAGAGTGGGCGGCACTTCCCCTCTGACTTATCAGCCACCACAAAAACATTTTCAAGGTGATGGCGCAAGCTGCCCTACTTACCATTAAGAGAAAGGACCACATTATTGCTGTTATAAACCATTGATTAAGGTTTATAATAGCAATAATCCCCTCGAAATTCATTGTTACTGCAGTTAATGACCAGTTTATTAGAGCGTTAACCATCCTTGGCAATGGGCTGAGTCGTTTAACGCGGGTAACGACCAATTTCTCAAGGATTATTGCTTAAATAACAACTCTTTGCGAGATGTATGCACCACCACAAGGTACGGCTCCGGCTGGAAGCATCTCCTCAGAAATAATTGTTAATTATTTCCTCAAAGTTGCACCACCAGCGCCGTATCTAACAAACCCCAAACAATGAGATGCTCGTGGTAATGCTTCAGAGACATCAAAGGATCAAAAAGTTGGACGCGGGCCTGGAGACATGACTGTGCTTTTCCATGAGGGTGCAAGAAATAGAGCCTCCACGGGGATGTCTTTCTCCCCAAGAGAAAGCACCACTGAGTATCTGGATCTCAGACTGCTCTTTCTCTTTCACTTGGTTTCATTTCTAGAAGTTTCTCCGTGCCCAAATCCCCCACCCACTCCCTTGACAGGTAGGGAAAGCATGGTGAGTAAAGAGGCTAGGACAGGGACAGAAGAATGTGGAAGTTCGACAAACCCAGGTCTCTTAAAGGTTTAACACACTCTAGAGTAAATACTCACCTACACCTGACCACCTGATCACCCATCCCTCTCTCTGCCCAGATCCTAGGGTACCTGCAATGTTGGGTAGCTACCAGTGTACATAGTGCCAAAGTGCTAATCCTCAGCCACAATGTTGCTTTGGGAGTTGCTTCAGAGAGAAAAAAATTGGGGTCCACTTACATGCCTCTAATCTTGGCTTGGGCTCTGAGAAATAAGAGTATCACAAAACATAATTATAGCTCCAGGGTCCCTTTTAATGATCTAGGCCACCCTCCTTGTTTTACAGGTGAGGACGAAGGGTCCAGAGAGGTTAAGAAGGTTATCAAAGTCACACAGCCATTTAGAGAAGAGCTGGAATTAGATCTCCATCCCATCTTCCCATTAACAACCCCAAGACCACTTTTTGGGCACACCCAAATGGAAAACTTTGTCTCCAGAAACAATAGAATCAAAGCCCTACAGAGACAAGGCAACCCTGAGTCCATGAGCTCATAAACAAGAGTCTCAGAAGAAGCCAAAGATCTGATTCTTCCATTCTTCTCACTCCCCAACTTTCTTTGCCTAATTCAATCTAAGCCTTTCATCATATTAAACTGTTTTCCATCCCTTTCCATCAGCACTGGTATTTCAATAACTTTCATTTTATTGACATGATCTGAAAGTTATGGATGTGATTATACTCTAATTGCATTATATTAACTAAAGTAAATACTAATAGGGTGTGAACCTACATAATAAGATAGCAAACTGTTATTACAATGCCAATGTAGGCTACAGAGCAATGTGCTGATTCACTCAACAAGCATGCATTAAAGTCCTATTAGGTGTCAAGCCCAAAGACAATTAACATCAAAGCATCTGATCCTCTTTATATCCCATCATCTCCAGAAATTAAGTGACATAAGAACAGAAAGCCAGTTGTTAAAGCCTTCTTGAATCAATGAATCCCTTAAGCTCCATGTTTTGATTTAATAGCAAAAAAAATCATCTGTGGATGATAGCAAATTGCAAAATAAACATCATTCCCAGGAGCCCAGTGTCCTCATTTTTCTATCCTTTACACACAGACCCACATGCATCTTTGTGGCCCCACCAGTCGACAAAGGTCTCTAATAGTTGGCTTCTATCAGGCACATAGAATCTGTATAAAGTGAGGGAAGAGGATTCTGCTCTCCCCTACTGAGACTTGAGCCAGGGCTCTGACACCACGGTGATGAAAGTGGACCCATTTCCCTTCCTCCCTGAGTTATGACGTATATGAGTCCAAATGTCCACTTTTTGCTTGTCATCTAAGTGAATTTGCAATTGTGTGGATTAGATAAATACGCTCATGAATCACAATAGTTGTATAGCTTCTACCGATCTTCCCAATTGTATTGCCATCCATATGCCTCTAGGACATTACAAAATTTTTACTTACAGCCTTGCAAGCTGGTAGTATCGATTACAAATCAAATTTAAGCTGCCTATGGGTTGGTTGCATCATGTAAATAAGTAAATGCATCATGTGTATAAGCACTATATATATATATATATATATATATATATATATATATATATAGTGCTTGAAAGAGTGCCTGGTACACAGTAAATGCTCAATAAATGTTAGCAGTTATTCCTATTGGCTATTCAGTGATGCCTGACACCAAATCTGATAAAGAAAAATATCAGTCAACAACTTCCTGCAAATTATCATAAAAGAAATACAATAAGTTTAATTCAGAAAATTACTGAACAAATTAAATTCTTTTGGCTTCATCTCAGTTATTAAACTTATTGTTGTAGCTGAGAGGCATTTGAGAAAAACAATTGGGAGAGAGACCAGAACTAAACACAGAGTATCATCTAGCATATCACCAGCAGAGAACCAGGGGTTTCACGCTATGGTTCTCTTCCTTTCCTGAATTCTAAAATTCCACAAAGACGCAACAGAGCCTCCCTGCCTCCTGGCATCTCCGACAGAGAGCTGTCACCTCAACAGAAAGATTTTTCCTTTCCTCTACATTCTTTACAGAAGCTCTTTTTTTTGGAGGGGTCACATTGGGGGATTTTCTTTTTGGGGGGGGTGTTTTAAATGGACTTTCCTGTTTAGTTTTGTTTAGTCTTTTTTATCTTTTTATTTCTAAGTTTTTAGTATTATTGTTTTTCTAGCTTTGTTGGGTCCCTAGGCCTTCTGGGCTAAAGGTCTCAGCCCACAGACCCACTCTTCCTTCCCATCCCCTAACTAAACCATTTGGAATCAGGTTGCAAGTTACTCACACTGGGGAGGTTGGAAGGGTTTACTGCATTGGGGTGTTTCCACATGATGAGTCGGTGCCCAAAAGTGGCAGTTCTGATTTCCTCAGGTGCTTGTGTTTTCTCTGAGTTCTCCCAGGAGTCCTTTGTTTAAAGTAGGTAAGGTGAGAGGTCAGAACTAAATTTCTATCAAGCACGTTTGACAGGTACATAGTGTAGCAAGACTAAAAGCCCCAATTCCACTCCTTAATTAAAAACATTTTTCATTCCAAACCTATAAAAGGCAGATGTGCCACATTCCCCTACCACAGAGCGCTACTCTATATTGAGTGCTGCAGCTCAAATTCTTCTTTCCCAGGGCTTGTGAATACAAGGTCGTCTAAGCCTGAGGTGATGGGTGCTCCTGCCCCCACCCTTCCCTCACCCCCTCCGTGTTCCCTCCATCCTTGCAAGGAGCTTGCATTCTGAGCTCCTCACGACACCTCTGTGCTGAAACCGAGTGGGAACGCAAGCCTGTCTTCCAGGATAGACAGTAGGTGGCTCTGATATTTTATTATTCTAAAGCGCCTTTTAACCTGAATTTTAAAAAGGAAGCTCAGGCAGCAGCCCTGGCTCAATCAGGCGCACAGAGGCTCTTCATTCAGGTCCCCCCAGCACAGGCGTCTAAC
>PVIY010032198.1:0-29633 GCA_004026745.1 Myrmecophaga tridactyla
ATGTATGCCCTGGGAGCCATGTCTCATGTGGGGCGAGGGCAGTGAGTTCACTGTCTGAGTTGGATTAGAGAGAGAGAGAGGCCATGTCTGAGCAACAAAAGATGTTCTAATTTTAAGTAGGCCTAGCCTATCTTTTGCAGGAAAAAGTTTCATGCAAGCTTGGCAAACCCCAAGATGGAGGGCTCAGCCTATTGATTTGGTTGTCCCCACTGCTTGCGAGACTATCAAGAATTCTCCAAATGGGGAAGTTGAATATTTCCTCCTTTCTCCCCAGTCCCCCAAGGGGACTTTGGAAATACTTCTTTATTCACTATACTAATCACTCTGGGATATTCAGGGCATCACACTAACCTGGACAAACCAACAAAATCTCATGCCCTAATCAAGCTTCCATGTACTTACAGCATTCAACTAAACTGACCATGCAAATTAAATTAGATAACGCGCTACCCAAAATATAAATTTTGCACCAAATAAGCATCTCTTCCTTTGGTATCACACAGAAGTTGAAGTTTTAAAATATGGACAATATCATCCTTTACTCTGTATTTTGCTTGTCAGGTCTCAGAAAAAGAACTTCACATGTAAAAAGGGACTTTTTAGCCAGGGGGCCCCTCAGCTTCCTTTGCAGAACCAGATGTGGCAGCAAGATAAACATCACATTTCGTTAAAAGATGTTTGAGAGCTCCAGACAAGCTAGTGCTGCCCCCACCAGAAGGTGATCTGCTTGATAACCCTTTGCTGGTGCATTCCGCGGCACGTCAAGGAAAGCAGTGCATCAGAACTCCAGCAACCAATCAGAGCATAAGTGAATCCCCCACCCAATCAAGGGACAGAACGCTGCCTAGCAGGCACCCTCCCCTCCCAGTGCACTAGGGGTTCTTCCTTCAAAAACCCAACTCTCAGAAAGAGAGCTGGAGCCATTTTCTCTTTCCTGAAGCCATTTTCAGTCTCCCACCTGCTTTCTCCCTTTCATTCTCGCACCTGTTTTCTCCCCTCAATAAATCTGTTAGGCTTTGACTCGCTGTCCTGCAAGGATTCCTTATGGACTCCGACCTAACACTATTCTACCTTAGTCCTATCCAGATCAGCTTCCTTCCTAGATGTACTCCAAGTCTGATCACTTTTTAAGGAGCTCCTGTATGGGGTACTGCTGACTTTCATAGCTTCAGAATGCAAACTTTGAGTTTCAGGTTTCACATAAATACCCAAAGTTTCTGGGAATGACCAGGTTATAAACAAACAGCTCAGTGTCTTAGAATTCAAATATAATAGTCACAGCTCTTGAATATATGTGACTGCTGTAAGAGATTACAGTCTACGATCCTTTACAATAGTCTCAACCTGGTAACCCATGCTCTTGACTTCAGTTCACCAAGTTTTTACATTATAGTTAATCCATGATTGAGGCATGATAATATTTGTATTTCTGTTCCTGGCATTTCAAGCAACACACAGCCTTTATGGTTTATGCACTTAATTGCATGCAGCCTCACAACTCTATTCCTTCTTACAGCCACTCATTAATCCATCGTATTTATACACCATAGTTCCCCCTTGGATTCCTCAGTCGTTGTACCCTTAGGCCACCTTCATCCATTGTGAATCAGGAACACTATCACAGAAACACCAGTGTGCAAATCTGAATTTGTGTTCCCACACTCAGTTTCTCCAGGTATATACTGAGCAGTGGGGTTTCAGGATCATATGGTAAACCCCACCCCTAGCCTCCTGTGGAACCACCACACTGCCCTCCAAGGGGCTGATCCTCTCAGTTTCCTTAATGACAGTGAATAGGTACATCTCTTTCTCCACATTTTCTCTAGCATTTCTTTCTCTGTGTTCATTTTTAAAGAGTTTTATTCACATATCAGGCAAACCAACCTAAGTATATAGACATGCCTTTGCCACCATAATCTGTATGAAGACATTTCCTTTTCTTCCACAAAGAATCCATACCCCTACCTCATGCCTCCCACCTGCTGACATTTAGTTTTGGCATAATGCCTTTGTTACATTCAGTGGAACTATATTACAATGCTACTGTTGACTATAGATCCTAACTTGCATTGATTGTACTTTTTCTCATATAACATCCATTTTAAACACCTTGCAATGTTGACATTCATTTGTTCCCCCTCATGCAAAAATGTCTTTATATTTGTACATTTAATCACCATGATTGTCTACTCTAGGCATTCCTAAGTTATACCTTTTCAGTTATTATGCTCTATCTTTCATTCTGGTTTCATATTGCCTCCAGCCCTTCTCACTTAATCATACTCACATTGAGCTTCATTCAGTGTACTTATATTATCATGCTACAATCAGGTATTATTATGCTATCCATTTCTGAATTTTTACAATCAGTCCTGTAGCACACTCTGTATTCCTTCAGCACCAAATGTCCAAATTCTACCCTATTTCTATCTCCTGATAACCTATATTCTTAAGTTCAATTCTCAAAATTCACTCATTACTGTTAGTTCATATTAGTGAAACCATATAGTATTTATCCTTTTTTTCTGGCTAATTTCACTCAGCATAATGTCCTCAAGGTTCATCCATGTTACATGATTCATGACTTTATTCTGTCTTTTAGCTGCATAATATTCCATCATATGTATATAATCACAGCTTGTTTAGCCACTCATCCATTGATTGATATATGGGCTATTTCCATCTCTTGGCAGTCATAAATAATGCTGCAATAAACATTTGTGTGCAAATGTCCATTTGTGTCCTTGCCCTCAGATCCTCTGAATATATGGATTGCTGGATCAAATGGCAATTCTATACTTAACTTCCTGAGGAACTGCCAAACTGCCCTCCACAGTGGTTGTACCATTTTACATTCCCACCAACAGTGGATAAGTGTGCCTCTTTCTCCACATCCTCTCCAGCATTTGCCATTTTTTGTTTTGCTTTGTTTTGTTTTATAATGGCCATTCTAGTGGGTGTTAAATGATAGCTCATTGCAGTGTTGATTTGCATTTCCCTAATAGCCAGCGAAGTTGAACATCTTTTCATGTGCCTTTTAGCAATTTGTATTTCTGAGTAGTGTCTGTTCATGTCTTTTGCCCATTTTTTAATTGGGTTGTTTGTCTTTTTGTTGTTGAGTTGAAGAGTCTCTTTGTGTATTCTGAATACTAAACCCTTATCTGATATGTGGGTTCCAAACATTATCTCCCATTGTGTAATCTGCCTTTTTAGTTCTTTGATGCACAACAGTATTTAATTTTGAGGGGTTCCTATTTATCGATTTCATTTTTCAATGTTTATGCTTTGTGTGTAAGATCTAGGAAACTGCTTCCTATTACAAATTTATAAGGTATTTCCCTACATTTTCTTCTAAAAGTTTTATTTATTGTATTAGCTCTAATGTTTAGATCTTTAATCTATTTGTGGTTAATTTTTGTTTAGGGTGTGAAATATGGATCCTCTTTCATTTTTTTGCATATGAATATCCAGTTCTCCAAGTACCATTTATTGAAGAGGCTGCTCTGTCCCAGGTGAGTTTGCTTGACCAGCTTTTCAAAGGTCAATTGTCCATCCATAGATGAGAGGGTCTATTTCTGAACACTTTACTCAATTCCATTGGTCAGTATATCAATCTTTATGCCACTGTCATGCTGTTTTGACCACTGAAGCTGTATAATATGCCCTTCCAAATAGATTTGATTACTTGTTTTTCTATTTCTGCAAGGTAAATTTTTGGGATTTTCATTGGTATTTTACTGAACCTATAAATTAATTTGGGGAGAATTGACATCTTAAATATATTTAGTGTTCCAACCCATGAACATGGTATGCCTTTCCATTTATTTAGGTCTGCCATTATTTCTTTTAGCAATGTCTTGTAGTTTTCTGTTTTTAGGTCTTTTGTGTGCTTAGTTAAATTTATTATAAAATAATTGATTCTTTTGGTTGCTATTGTAAATGGAATTTTTTTCTTGGTTTCCTCCTCAGATTTTTCAATACTAGTATCTAGAAGCACTATTGATTTTGGGCTGCTGATCTTGTATACTGCCACTTTGCTGTACCCATTTATTACCTCTAGTAGCTTTGCTGTAGATTTTTCAGGATTTTCAACATATAGTATCTTATCATCTGCAAACAATAAGAGTTGTACTCCTTCATTTCCAATTTGGATGTCTTTTCTTTCTTTTTCTTGTCTTACTGCTCTGGCTAGAAATTCCAGCACAATGTTGAATAACAATGGTAACAGTGGGCATCCTTGTCTTGTTCCTGATATTAGATGGAAAGCTTTCCATCTTTTCCCATTGAGGATGATGTTAGTTGTGGGTTCTTCACACATTCCCTTTATCATGTTGAGGAAGTTCCCTTCTATTCCAATCTTTTGAAGTGACTTCATCAGAAGAGGATGTTGAATTTTGTCACATGCCTTTTCTGCATCAACAAGATGGTCATGTGTTTTTTTCTGCTTTGATTTGTTGATATGGTGTACTGCATTAATTGATTTTCTTATGATGAACCATCCTTGCATAGCTGGACTAAATCCAACTTAGTCATGGTGTATAACTCTTTTGAAGTGTTGCTGGATTCAATTTGCAAGCATTTTATTGAGGATTTTTGCATCTGTATTCATTAAAGATATTGGTCTGCAATTTTCTTTTCTTGTGATATCTTTGTCTGGCTTTAGTTGTTGGGTGATGTCTTCATGGAGTGAATTAGGTAGCTTTCCCTCTTCAGTTTTTTTGGAGAATTTGAGCAGGATTGGTACTATTTTAGAATTCACATGTGAAGCCATTTGTTCTTGGACTTTTCTTTTTTGGGAGTTTATTTCAGTAATAATTCTAAACATGCTTCCTACTTTTATTTTCATGTCTTTCCCCAAAAGATATCATCAAATGCAAACAGTCATGAAGTGCTTTATTTCATTTCAGAGAATTTTAATGTTCAGAAGTGAAATTTTTTAATATCATGCAGATGGTGTGATAGTCAAGGCGGATATATTTTTAAAAAGGTATTTTATTTGTGCTCTACAAAATGATCAAATTCTATATCAACTTTAGTACTGACTTTAACAATTGAATTTGGGTAAGAGAATGATAAGAAAGTCTTCTTGAATTTGCAAAGAAGCAAAATAAGTAAATAAAATTGAGCTATAACTTAATTCTGTTAATTACATAATTTGAAGAGCTTCCTAATAGCATGAGAATTCATATATTATTTATGGTCAACATCTGAGATTTTAGTATAAGAACCAATAGTTAAGGTGGGCCACAGTGGCTCAGCAGGCAGACTTCTCACCTGCCATGCCACAGACCCAGGTTTGAGTCCCAAAGCCTGCCCATGCAAAAAAATAAAAACCAAAAGTTACAATAGAAAGCAACTATTACAAGTATACACACACCTCCTCAATTTTAATATTTTTTCATTTTTATGTGAGACAACTTACAAGTTGTACAGTATTTTATAAATTGCATGTCACAGGTTCTGTCAAATATTTTTAATATTGAGAACTCTCAGGCTGTTAGTTTCTAATTGTGGTGATGAAGACTTTTGCTACTTTGAAAACAAATTGTTTTTATAATGGCGTAAGAAATAATTATATACTGCCTTTAGTAATAGTGAATATAAGCTGGTGCAAGAAGTGCCTGTGATCTAAATTGGTATCTGCTTAGCAACTCTAGGAAAAGGAAATATTTCCAAGGGGTTTCTTTTATCATGCAAATAAATTCTCCAGACTTAGTATATCACCTCCTTGACTTCCTGCTGTATTGCAATCTCTTATTGCATGCTGAAAGTGATATATGATTAGGAATCTGTCTGAGAAGTAGGGTTCCACATTCTAGTCACTGTATAACACAATACCATAGGTGGACATGTGTGTCCATGGACCCTCTAAGCCATTAGGCAAACAGTAAGAAAAGGGACCCAGCTGTTTACTGACCTCTTTTAAGCTGCATGGGCTGCTTTCCTATAGAGGGAAAGGTGCTGTGTTTCACACCTTGCTTTTCTCATTCTCTCTCCAGCTATTTCCCTCCAGTTTCTGGTAATAATTTGGTGGTTAGTCTTAATTTGGGCACTGTCTTTGAGTTTTCATTTTGGTGATGTTACAATATTTCTTAGCGTATGGGTTTCCTAGGTCTTCTCTTGGTCTTTTAATCAGAATATATGAAAAGTCACTGCAGAGATTGTTAGTTGTAAACTATTTTTCCATTATAAGTAAAAAAAGAGTTTGAAAATCTAAGAATAATGAGAGAGTAAAGCACTGTCAAACAATATTCTCTTATGAAGACACACTAGATATATGTGGAAAAATACAGTGGAAAAATACAGACAATTTTCAGGTTTATCAACTAGACAGTATTGAGTAGGGCATAGATTTTTTTTTTTTTTAAGGCCAAATCTTTATCTTCAAACCGAGCCTGTCAGATTCATTTCCCTGCATCTAGATGATAACACAGCAATATCCTAGGTCACTTTCAGATATTGATGAACAATTCTACCTTTTAATACTCCAGTCTGATCTACATCAAACCTGTCATTCAGCCAAAAGCTCTTCAGAAGCAAATCTTCAGTGAGGAAAGGCGATGCTGTCAGGTGTTGGTATTTTTCCCCATATACTTTTCATTACCCCTTTCCTAGCAATTTTGATGCCTGAGGCTTCCTTGAGGTTGGTGAAGGAAGGAGGCAGGCGAAATGAAGCATTGAGCTGTACACTGTGTTTGGGCTTCTGTGCCATTTGGTATTAGGTAACCAGATGTTATCATTTTCCTCTTGTGGGGAAATTTGGGGTACTTGGGGATATCTCCATCACATGATCACCTTCAATAACTCATAGTTTTCTAATGTTGGCTGTTTCCTCTGGGTAACTGCCTATTATGCTTCCTACGCTTCTGCTTCAAAAGGCAAATCGCATGCAGCTTCTTTCTGCAGATACAGTTTATAAAGGCATTAAAATCCAATGAATAGGGGCTTAAACAGATACCTGCAGCTGCATGTTAATAGCAACCTTATCCAAAGAAGCTGCAAGATGGAAACAGCCCAAGTGTCCCCCAACAGATGAATGGATAAGAAAAAATGTGTATATACATACAATAGAACATTATTTATCCTTATAAAGAAATGAAATTTTGATACATACTTCAACATGGATGAACTTGGAAAACTGTTATACTAAGTGAAATAAGTGAGAGACAAAAGGACAAATATTGTATGAATCCACTTATATGATATATTGGAAATAGGAGAATTCATGGAGAGAAAGTAGATGACAGTTTAAATATTTGAACAAAACTTGCAAAAGTTAAGGGTGAGCAGAAAATATAATTTTGAAATAATGCCGCATGTATAAAACGCATGTAATATTTGACCTTAAAAAGAGACTGCCTAAAGACTCTGAAGTATAAACAATAGGAGGTGACATGGATACTGAGCTCAAAACTTATAATTATCCATAATGGGGATGGTCTCAATTTCAAGAAAGTATGGAGGAATAAAACTCTGAGAAAACAAAGAAACAAACATGGCATTTGTTTGACCCCAAAGAATGTGGATCAAATCACAGAGTGGAAATTGTCAGAAAAAAGGATTCCCTAATATTTTTTTTTTGGCAAACACGGGTAACTTTTACTTCAAAGACTATAGAATAAACAAACAGAAACATCTTTGAATTTGGGCTTTCAAGCATCTATACAACAAAATGTGTACTTCTTAGCAACATCACTCAGACATCAATGTCTTTTCCTTTAGTATTTACCTGCTGTAAACCACTTTCCAAAACTTCTGCACATTGCGCTTTTCATATCTAAGTTTTATTAAAGATCTTAGCTATTTTCTAAATGAATACCCTTTTTATTGGATTTTTTCCAATTACAAATGAAATTTAATTTTACAGCTATAATTAGAAACAAGACCGACAGTGGGGCTGTACAAATTAAGGTCAAAATAAAGTAAGTCACAAAATAATTGTATTCTGTGACTTCATAAAACTTCATTTACTGTATCTTTAAAGAAAACAGAAGTAACAGCAATATATGTAAAAGTAATGATTTAATGACTATAAGCAAGACAAAGCAATAAAATTGTGCTTCTTTTGCAGACAGGGGACAATGAAATGTTCAGCTACAATTTTTCCCATACAAACATGAAACAATATTCATATAGAAGAAACACCCTCACAAATAATTGATGGGTGACGAACACACACCAAAGTTCGACCAAAGCAAAACACAAACTGAAAATTATTGGAGTTATTCATATTTTAAGTTCAACATGCTCACTCTATTTAAAAATTAAAACCTGTAGAAGCTTGTAATAAATTGCTTCCATTTCCAGATAATACAGAGAAAGCATTTGACCATTGTTTATGACTATTAAAGTCTTAAATTTGAAATTACTGCTATATCACTCTTTAAAATAATTTAGGCAAAATTCTTTCCTCCAGCGAACAGCTGGAATATTTAAAAATTGATTTTTGAATTATAGTGATACATTTTAAAAAAACATTAATTCCATCATAACCCATGGAAAATGAACAAGTTATTTCCATATTCCATGGTTACATTTTTCTTTACAACAATAAAATTTAAGAGTCAATATGTATTACCGGAGAAAAGTAAGTACTGGAAGGACTTGCCAATTGTTTCCATTGGAACAGAATTTAGAATTAGATATCCACATTAAAAATATTCTGTGCTGATGAGCAACGTCAAGCATGGACTCTGCAAAGTTCAAACCAGTTGGGAGAATTTTAACAACCATTTCTGAGTACATGAAACACAATAATTTCTTTATAGTATTTATAAATATATCATACAATACTGTTTCCTGTTATGTCATATACCAATATGGCATTGTTTAATAAGTGTAATGCCATCTGATTCTCACAAAAATGAATCATTTCAACAAGTCAATAAAATAAACAGTAGTAGCCGCTTTTAGACATACAGATTGTAAAACTGAAGCTTACTTTCCTTTGATCAGTTGGTGCAGCAACAGAGAAATAAAAAAAAAGGAAACAGGAATCAAAATGGCTAAATATGCAAGAAATTGTTATTCATCATGACATGGCTACCTGGAATGCATTATTCTATGCATATTCTTTCCTTTTGTTGAAATTTTAAGATAAAAATCACTTGTTTTCTACCTGTTCACAAAATAGCATAACAAGAACAATCCAGGAGAATGTAATGTAGGCATTACTTGGATTAACAAACTATGGCCCTGATGCTCATATCCACATTTCCAATGCAAACAATGTTTACAGAAACCATTTCCCATCTTTCCTAACACACACAAACACAAAATCTTGCCTGCCTCTCCCCAGAAGCTCTGTATAAGAACAAGCTTTTTCATCAAACGCACATATGAATATCACACATCTAGCCCATCTTTTATAGCCAAATTTAATGTCACTACAAAAGAAAGCAAATTGCACAACAGTCACATGCATTAGCATCTATAAAGCTGTAATGGCATGAAGGTAGCTATAATAAATCAGGAGTTTAAAATTCTCTTCCTTAACAGTCTCAAGTTTCAACAAGATAAAGTTGCTGAAGAGCCACTGACTGATGATTTCCAAGGTCTGTTGGCAAGGGAAGATTGGTGGTTCCCACTAGGGCTGCTGCTGGTTCCATTCATCGTACTGGAGATGGGGGAAACTGAGAGTGGGAAGACTGGACTGGGGTACTGGGGCTTGGCAAACACGAGGAGGGGGAGGGGAGGCCTCCAGCAGGGCTGTTGGCCTTGTCGCTCCCAGAGTCACGGTCCAGTTCTCCAGCAGTCATCAGTCCATCTCTCTGATGACTGATCGTCATTCTTTTACAAGTGGGTCGAACTCTGTATTTCAAAGGAAGCAGCCCATTCCTTGTAGGCAGTAGCCATTAGTGTACAGTAATTCTTTAAAGGTTCATACATGAGGACAATCTGAAAAGTAGTAGGTATGTGCATTTTACTTCTGAGAAACTTCCTTTCACCGGAGGGCACTGCAGGTATCTTTTATCATTCACCTCTTCCTTAGATTTCTCTTTGTCTGTCTTTACTTTCTGATCCAATCTGTTCTGGTCAAAGAATTCAATGGATAAACTTCTCTATCTTCATTAGAGCCATTGGCAGCATCAGCTGAAGGATGAGCTGCATAAAAATCCCTTCTTCTCTTCATTTCATTTTTGAAAATCCCTGGAACTAATTTGTATACAATACCTTGAAGAGTTTTATCTGACCTTATATTTAGGAGTTGTCTGGTTTTGTGAACTTGGACATCACAGATTGGACAGCGCTTGCTGGTCTCCAAGTAACACACAATACACGTTTTACAGAAGGAATGTGGACATTCGATTATGGTGGTGGTGTCAGTGAAGTATCCTACACAAAGCACACACACATCAGGTGGGGGTGCAACTCTGTGATTTTGACTCTGGTTGTTTGGTACATGTTTGCTGGATAAAAAGCCCTGGAAAACACAGCGACGGCGGCCAGGGCTCTCCACCCCGGGGAGCTGCACTCCGTGGTGACGGCGGAGGAGGCGTCTTCAAGTCATTTACAACATGGTGCAGCTGGGCGCCAACGCTCTCCACGGAAACAATGCTCTCCTGGGACGAGAGCCAGGCCCGGCCGACCCGGAAAGGGCCCGACCCCCAACCCCTACCCCAAAGAAAACCATGCTCAGACATTTCATAATCAAACCTGTGAAAACCAAACATAAAGGAGAAATCTTGAAATCAGCCAGAAAAATATGTCACATGGCATACAAGGAAACCAGAAGTCAGATGACCATTGACATCATATATACTGGTGGCCAGAAGGGAGTGGGAAAAAAATAGTTTACAGTGCTAAAAGGAAATTACTATCAACTGGGAAACAAAGATATTCTTAGATTAAGGAATCCTAAGAAAATATGTCACCAGCAGAAATTGTCTAAATGGAGGTTCTTCAGACTTAAAGGTAATTTACTACAGTGAAATTGGTAACATCAGTAATGAACAAAAAATAACAGAAGTAGCAAATATGGTAAATATATGGATAAATACAACACATTATATTTCTTCTCAAATACTTTAAAATGTATAAGACTTGAAAATGCTTATCCTGAGATGGTTCAATGTATGAAGATATCACACATGAAAACAACATAAAATATAAAAGGACCTACCTGGTTCTAAGTCTTCCAGGTTTTTCTTAAAGAGGTAAAAATATTAACACTTATTATAAAGTAAATATAAAACATTTTTATTAGACATGAAAAGATAGGAATGTATATAATAATCCCTAAAGCAACCATTAAAATATTTGTATGAAGGCAAAAAAGAGATAAATTATCATGGCACACTAGAATACAATCAAATAATCTAATAGAAGGGGGAAAAGGAAGAATAAAAAGCAGAAGGGACAAACAGAAAACAAATAATAAAGTGGCAGATGTAAATCCAGCCAAATGAACAATAAAATTAATAACTGATTTTTCAGGAAAATAAAAGGTTATATGCTATCTCCAATGAAACTACTCTTTTTTAAATCATTTTATTGTTGAGTTGTAGAATTTATATATTCTGGATATTAAACCCTGTTCTAGTTTGCTGGCTCCTGGAATGCAATATACCAGAAACAGAACGGCTTTCAAAAAGGGGGAATTTAATAAGTTGCAAGTTTACAGTTCTAAGGCTGGGACAATGTCCCAATTAAAATAAGTCTATAGAAATGTCCAAACTAAGGCATCCAGTAAAAGATACCTTGATTCAAGAAGGCCAATGAAGTTCATGGCTTTTCTCTCTCAAGTGAGAAGACACATGGCGAACACAGTCAGGGCTTCTCTCTCAGCTTGAAGGGCACATACCCCTTATCAGATATGCGGATTCCAAATATTTTCTTCCACTCAGTAGGGTGTCTTCACTTTCAGGATAACGTCCATTGATGCACTAAAGTTTTTTATTTTGATAAGGTCCTATTTATCTATTTTTTTCATTTGTTGCTTGTGCTTTGGGTATAAAATCTAAGAAACCATTACCTAATACAAGATCCTGAAGATGCTTCCCTACATTTTCTTTTAGGAGTTTTATGGTCCTGGTTCTTATATTTGTGTCTTTGATCCACTTTGAGTTAATATTTTCATTTGGTATGAGACAGGAGTCATCCTTCATTCTTTTGTGTATAGTCATCCAGTAAAACTACTTTTAAAATAATGATTTTTATAGATTAAAGTTAAAGGTATGTAAAAAGAATGCTGTTCATCACATATGTGTGAGGCAGCTACCTGTAAATGGGGAAAAAAAGAGCCAAAAGGATTTCAGGAAACAGTATCCAAATTAGTTCTTATCTCCCCCAATCAGAAGGATAAACCTCATAATTCTCAGGACATTAGGTAGAATTGTCAGACAGATCTCACTCTTCAGGGGACCAGAGAGTTTTTTAAAATAGCATTCACTCTCACCAGCATTTCCAATATACATTTTTAAAAAAATGCTTCCTTTACCAGATAACAAAGTATTTCTTAAACGTTTGGTGAGAGAAAGTTCCTTCACAGTGGACACAATTAGGAGATGCATGCCATGTACAAAATGGAATTAATTCAACCCTCTCATCCCCTGAGGTCTTTGAAGCCCTACCTCTGTTATTCTACTTGATTTCTGTTTAACAATCTCCTTTGATGTGAACCAATAGGCTCAGTTTTGCATGACAGTCCAAAAAAATTGTTTACTCCAGAGCCAATAAACTAATACATTGAATATAGCCTCTCTGCTCAGAATACACATTATTAACAAATTTACTCTAATCTAAAATACACTCAAAATCCCTTAGTTGAGCAATCTCAAAATATCGATCTCTGCAAATATCCCCAGATATTGTCCAATATTAGCAAATCACTGTACCATTCTCTGGACGTATTAGTTTTTTCCCCACTGTATTCTAATTCCCAGAGAGAGCACAGGTATGGCCCAGTGACTTTAGCAATATGTAATGGTTGATCTCCTACAAAAGAGCTCTGCCAGGTGGGGGATTGAAAGTTTAACAGACCTTGAAGGAACAAGATGAAAAGAAGTCAAACCCTAAGGCTCAGTGGGGTACTGCTGAAGGTTTGGGAGGCTAATAGTTCTACAAATTTTCAATCCCTTCCAGCAGCACCATTTTCATTGCTGGGGTAGCCCTCTTCCCTGTTTTATGCCCATTTTCACATAAGAGACCTGGCTATATTAAGGTTATAACTCACCACCTACTAAAATTTCTCAGGTGTTTATTAACTTTCTCAGCCCTGCAGTTTTAAGAGCTAAGTGATTAGGGTGGGGGAATAGCTATTTTGACCATATTGAAAAAGAAAGAAACCCAGGAGGTTTTGAGATAGATAAACTTATTTTACCATTGAAAGATCACAATATATGAAAGGAAAAAGTAGTTTATATTTTAAAATACGTAAGGTATTAAAATATGTGCCAGGAAGCATTTTCTATATTAACATAATAGTATTAAATATCTGTTGTATTGAATGAAACTTTTCTAATGTTACAGTAATTTTTTAGCAGTGATTTGATATGCCGGTCCTACTTAGACCGTCATATCAGATTTTTAGCATGTAAGAGACTTCTTAATGTACTTTACTTAGAGTAGTGTCACTCATTAATCTCATCAAAGAAACTGTAAGGAAGAGAATACTGTAGAAGATAAAGTCATGCAAGACCTCATTATGAATTATTATTTAATTTAACAAAAGATCCATGCAAGAGTGTTAATACGTACAATCTCCAGTCTAATTTCTATGTAACTGAGCACAACTGATCATGTAAATCTTAATCCATGAACAGCAGTTCTAATCAGAGTCAAAATTTGCACAAAATCTTTCATGATTTCTAGTCCATTTCTTTACAAGTTGATAGAAAATTTTAAATGGCTGATGAAGAAACCTCTGGACTAAATCCCCAATGTTAATATTGTTCACACAGACTAAACGTGATAGACATAAACTTTATCGTTATAAGAAATTTCCAGCCAAGATGGAATAACAGGAACCAGTCTTACTGTTTTGCAGAAAACAGCAAAAAAATAAATCTGGACAAAATATATGGAATAAGTTTTTAAGACACCGAACCTCAAGTAATGAAGGACAGTGATCCTTTAAATTAAGAAACAAAGGCAGTGGGCCTATAATGTTTATGGCTTAATGTTATAAGTAAGTTTCAAAGTCATGTTGCAGGAAGCAAATGACTCCCAAAATTGCCTACATGATGTTGAGTCAAGGAACACCAAGGCTGCCAGAGCTTTTAGGACATAAGATCGGAGAGGAGAGAGCTGCAAAGACAGAGAACTCTGGGCATCTGCAAATGGTCCCCTTTGAGTATTCAAAAGAGTAGTGATCAGCACAAGCATATCGAAAAAAAACTATCAGAAAGGATGGCATGAGTGAGTACCCAGAGCACACACATGGCCAAAAATAGTGTTTGTTCCCACCAGCCAGACATGATAATTCATGAGGCACTGGGGGAGAGAACTTGGAAGATGTTTCCCTTAGTCATGGGGAATTAGCTCTACACTAAATCTGTCTTTATTCCTGACTAAAAATCTTAAAGAAAAATTAATGAACATGAAGACATAGTAATAGAAACTATCCAAAATGAAACACACAGAAAGAGAAACATTTTTAAAAAGCAATCAGTGAACTGTGATACAACATTAAGAAATCTAATAACTGTGTAATTGGAGGGCCTGAAGAGTAGGGGGTGCAGAAAAACAAAGGAATAAATAATGGCTAAAAGGATTTCGAATTTGATGAAAACTTTAATCTCACAGATCCAAGAAGTTCAACAAACAAGAGAAAAAAAAAGGAAACTATAAAAGACACAACATAATCAAATTGCTCAAAAACAGTGAGAAAGAGGACATTTTTAAAAGCAGCTAGAAGAAAAAAGATGCATTACATATAGATTTGATATTGGAAATGATGGAAATGAAAAGACAGTGAGCATTATCTTTCAAGTCCTGGAGGAAAAAAAATGTCAATCTAGAGTTCTGTACATAGCAAAATAGCATTAAAAAACAAAGGGAAAATAAAAACCTGTTCAGGCATACAAAAGCTGTAAGAATTCATCACCAGAAACCTATATGCCAAGAAAGGTTAAAAGAAATTCATTAGACAGAAAGTAAATCATAACAGATGGAAATATGGATCTACCTGAAATAATGAAGAACACTGAAATGGCTACCTACCTGGGTAAACGTATAGAATCTTTATTATTATTTGAATCTCTTCAAAAGATAATCTACTCTAGTGCCAATCATTTCCTTAAAAAACATGTTTATAACATGCAAAAAATATATATGGCAACATTAGCACAGAGTTTAGAAACTGATTGAAACACAGTGACTTGCCATTTTGGTGATTTGAGTCACATTTCAATTCACTAGATCCAGAGTTTTTCCGCGTATACATTTGAAGTAAGATTTTAGTACGTTGCTCATTTATTTCACTTCTGGTGACTCCATAATCAACTAGCTAACACCCCGATCTCTTAGACTATTGTAATTATTGCTTTGGCTCTGCTCTCCAGTAGGTTAACCGTGCTCATCTTTTAATTTGCTGATTAAGTTCTACCATTTTGCCCTGCCATTCTGAGTTCCCATCATTATTATTGCATGGTAGAAGTTTCCACTCAAATTTCTGACCCACAGCAAAGAACCATTACCTTCCCCACACTGGTATTTATTTCTCACAGTCATGGTAAAGGGCATGTCCTCTTTACCCTCCATGGTAAGTGACTAGGAAGCACATAATGTCTTCATTCTAGTACTCCTACCTCCCTAATTCCTTAGGTACCTTCCTGTATAGCATGCATTCTCAACAGGGATAACATTTCACCCAAAGCAGTGAAAGTTACTTCTTAGAGAGTTAACAAATCTTAAATACTACAATGATTTGTGACCAAATTGGTTCACATGATTGTGGGGGCTGGCAAGTTAAAAAACTGTATGGCAGTGTGCAGGTTGGAAACTCATTCGGGAATTGAACTTGCAGTCTTGAGTATGAAATACACAGGATAGACCAGCAGGCTGGAAACTCAGGCGTGAGTTTTGAGTGGCCCACTGGAGGCAGAATTTCTTCCATGCAAAACCTCAGATTTTGCTCTTAAGGCCTCCAACTGATTTGATGAGACCAACCCATATTATCAAGGATAAAATCCTTTCCTTAACATCTCCTGAATATAATCTACAAAGTACCTTAATAGCAACCTCTAGACTAATGTTTAACCAAACAACTGAGCACCATTGCTTAGCCAAAAAAGCTGGTACAAAAATTAACCATCATAAAGTGTCTGATATAGTTCCCTATATTTTTTATGTTTTAAAAATGTCACTGGAAAAATAAAACTGAATGGAAAGTTAGAAAATGAATATGGCATTCATGAAAAAAAAATTAATCCAGAAACTTATCTGTGACTCTGAGATATAATAGAGAATAATAAGTAGAGAAAGATTTTTTATGTTTTCCAAGAGTTTTTAAATACTGCATACTTATGGGATTGACTCAGTGGAGAGGAGGCATAACCAAAGATAGGAAGGCTTTTATAAAATGAAAGAGAGTGATAGACACAATGTGAAAATGTATTGGCCTTTCCATTAAAAGGGATATGCCTGCCTATGTAAATAAGAGGAAAAAAAAAAGAGAGAGAGAGAGGGATATGGAGATGTGGAGATGGAAAAGTGAAAAACTTGCTGTTTGATTATACTTACTTTGTTCAATGAATATAAGGTAATATCAGATGAGACTGTGAGAAAAAGGTTGGAGAGAAGTTTGGGAAAGTGGAAAAGATATAGTGTATTCTTTGGAAAGGATAAGAGAACAATTGCACATGGAAAACTCCACAAAATTATAATTGCTGAGTGGCAATAACAAATGTACCCAGTTGGTTAGAGTGAGACTCTACCAGTTTCCTCCGAGGGCTGCACTGGAGAGAGCTACTGCCCATCTCTGACTTGTCGAATAGGAGGCTGGGAGGCTTACCCCTTCCTTCTTTTTACCTGCTAACCCTTTCTCCTGAGACAGGGCCAGAATTCTTGAAATTCTTCAAATTATCTGCCCTACCCCATCAAACACTGGTCCAAGATCCTGAGCACTCAGTTCATTTTGTGAATTGTAACTGCTTAGTAATTATTTTCCCTGACTCAGCTGGTTAATAAGGCCTATGAAAATATTTTCCAAGAAAATGTTAATTTATTAAATACATCAATTTTCTCTAAGACCTCACATTTTGCCATTCTCATACTGTATTATTGCACACTTCATTTGCAGTTTTCAATTTCGTAGCTTAAAAATGTGAAAGTCATTTTGTAATAACTCAATAAATTATATCAAACTTTTTAATTCAATATGCCAGCACTTCCAATTATCCCCTTCTATTTTCTTAGATGCATGAGTCAATTCTAATTAACAACTAATTGATAAAGGCTTTCAAAAAATTAAATAAGCAAAGAAAAATAATGAAACACTTTTATTGTAGACATACCAGTGCATTATTTGGAGAATAGAAGAAATGAGAAATATTTCTATATGAGGAGAAAAAGACACTCAGTTTGCTTTTCTCACTTAGGTACACACAGTAGAAAAGAATAATAACATCAATAACTGTAAGAAACAAAAATTAACCATGTAATGTGCTTGATGGGAGGCACATCACACTAACTCAGCTTTAAAGACATCTTCAAAAAAGTTCACCCTTAGTCTGATCTAATTGGGTTGTTTTTCTTAAATGCTGAGACAATTTCCACATTTAAATAATTAAATAAATAGACTATGGTTCTGCCACATTTGTACTTTGCCTCATTGACTCAGCCTCCTGATTATAAATATATGCATTTGTCAACATCTTACCTACATGTAAAATCTGTGTTACAATATTTTAAGAGATTAAAGAACTGCTGCACAATAAGTAAAACCAAGAATCTATATGCACATATTTATGAATAAATTCTTCATTAAACCTAGCCAAAATTTGTGTTTCAAATAACAAAGTGGTCAACCAGTTTGCTTCAATGCTTAATTGATTTAAATAATGGAGCAATTCCAAAGACATTAAAAAATCTTACCAAAAGGATTTGGGGAGTAAGTAGTAGGCACAAGTCTTGCTGTGTTTCAGTTCTATAGACACATTTAACCATATTTTACTCAAGTAATCATTTTATAGCAGAATCACATTTATATCCTGTCCTCCAGGGTATAAGGCTGTTTAAATATTTGAACATCAATGTTCAAACATATTAGCTAACAGTCTAACTTAGGGGGAAAAAAGCATATGGTCATGTAAATAGGTAAATTGATTCAGGGAAATGAATGGATAAAATCTATAATAATTTCCAATAAAATCTCTTAATAAACTGGAAATAGAAGGGAACTTCTTCAACCTGATAGGGGAAAGCTATGAAAATCTATAAACATTATATTCAATGGTGTAAATAAATTAAACGTTTACTCAATAAGATCAAAAGTAAAGTAGGATCTCCTCATCACTTCTATTTAACACTGTACTGGAGGCTCTAGCCATTGAATTAAGAAAAGAAAACTTAATAAAAGCCACCCAGATTGGAAAGGAAGAAGTATAATTCTCTTTATTCACAGACAGTATGATCTCCTACAAATAAAATTCTATGGAACGTAAAAAACAGCTAATAGAACAAATCAGTTGGTTTAGCAAAGTTGCAGGATACAAGATCAGTATACATCAATTGTATTTCTTTAGACTAGCAACAAATTATTGGAAAGGAAAATTTTTAAGAAGTACCATTTATGATAGGATCAAAAAATAGAAAGCATTAGGGATAAATATGAGAGAAGATAAGCTATCTACATATATTCAAAACTGCAAATAACTGCTAAGGGAAATTAAAAGAAATGTAAACATAAGTGTATAATCTGAAAAAAAATAAAATTTCTGGAAGAAAAGATAGGAGAATACGTCTGTAGTCTTGGTTTAACCAAATATTTGTTGGCTATGACATGAAAAGTATGAGCCATAAAAGAAAAAATCGATAAATTGGCCATTATCAAAATTAAAAACTTCTGCTTTGTGAAAGATACTGTTACTAGGCGCAGAATGAGATAAAATATTTGAAAATAACATATTAAGTTCAGTATACACTTAACATATGGACCCACAATCTTGCTTTCAGCTGTGGTCTTAGCTTGCCAGTAACTTAGTCTTCTGCTGTAACAGACTTAAGCAGCAGAAAATTTATTGTCTCACAGTTTCGGAGGCTAGAAGTCCAAAATCAATGAGTCAGGAGGCCATCCTTTCTCCAAAGGCTGTAGCATTTTGCTGGTAGCTTGCCAGCAATCCATAATGCAATCTCTGCCTCTATTGCTTGACCATCTGTCTCCTTTTGTCTCCTCCTGCACCTGTGTCCAATTTCCTCTGCTTATAAGGACTCCAGTGACGTCAGATTCAGATCCACCCTGATGCAATTTGGCCTCTTTGAAGATTATGTTTACAAATGGGTCAGATCCACAGAACCAGAGGCTAAGATTTGACACGCCTTTGTGGGAGGCCTGATTTAATCCATAACAGGTGTTTACTCAAGAAAAATGAAAAATTATCTTCACAGAAAAAACTCAATGTGAATATTTAAAGCAACTTTATTTTAATATCCAGAATCTGGAAACAACACAAATATCCATCAACACATAGATGGATACGTCAATTGTAGCATATCCATACAATGGGATACTGATCAACAATAAAGAGAACAAACTACTGATGTACTCAGTAGCATGTATGAATCTCAAAATGATCACACTGAGTGAAAAAAGCCAGACATAGCACATAGTATATGTTTCTGTATATTTAACTTTCAGAAAAATGCAAATTAACCAATTGTGATAGCAGCAATCTCTCTGATTAAAGAATCTCCTTAGGTAAGTCTGGATTTGTTTTCACTTCACAAAATTTACTCTGGTAAGGAATTTGTGTGTGTGTCTCTCAAATCTCTCTTTCTCAGTCATGTTAGTCTATTTTTCCAAAATAATAAATGCAGCTATGGCCTACAAAGCATCCCAAGAGAGAACGAGGTTTATCTATTAATACTTTATAAAGAGACTGAAAACTTTAACAGGAGCATTAAAAATGAACACTGAACCATCTTAGAGAAATGTGTCACGTTCCATGAATAAATTTCTTAGATCTATTAGGTTTTCTCTGATGGAGGTAGGTTACATAACTGTTCAAATTGAAATCACTGAATTTCAGAACTGGGAGGTTCTGTGTCCTTTTTGTCTATTAAAATAATCAGAAACAGAGTTTTCAGAGAACTTGTCAAGTCTTACAGTTACTTGAGCAAAAAGCATACCTAAATCAGCATGCAATTTTAGTTGAAAATAGTAAGTCCTAAGACACTCTCAGTTGTTCCCTTAAGAACAAAACAATCTGACATTTCCTCTAGCCAGCAAGATTTCACTCCTCATACGTTCTTCTCACTATTCACCTCAATTTTCAGTTGCTCTTCTTATCCCATCATTGGGGAGTGTGAATTATCTTTTAAGTTTCTGTTTCCTTGGCAGGAAGATCAATTACATTGTGATCTTTTTTGCTTAGTAGCTCGAATCAAATAGCCTTTGGCTTTTATATAATACCTCCTTTTCAAATGTTTATCTGCCAGTTTTTCCTCCTGATTCATTGAGGCAAATAGTTTTTTTGATTTTGAAAAAGACACATGCACATGGTTTTTGCTAGCACTGACAATTCTTAATTTGCTTTGAGCAAGGATGTCTAATAATTTTTGTACCCTTACCCTTTAGCCAAGCTTTGATCTTCTCATGTTACAAAGAATTAGGTCCTGAATTCTTCAGTAATTCACCAATATTTCAACTTCAAATCATATTTGAACATCTCCCATAATATATGTATGCTTAGATTACTTTCTTAAGTGATTCCCTGAATTGCTTTAATGACCTCTTTATATGTAAGATGTGAAATTTGCCTAATGATCTCATAATTAGGGTCACAATTTTAGGTCTATTTGATGAAAATACTCCATTATTTTGCCTGTGCTAAATGATAACTAAAATACAGTCTAATGCTATTAAAATTGGGAGGAAAATTGATAAAAGAATTTTATAATAATAATCGTATATCTTAAATATTAGAACTTTCTGTTCTCCTTCAAGTCAAAATCTGAGTCATTGCTGATAGTTTACTTTGTTTCATTCATTTTTGAATTTGAAAAATCCCTTCCCTTTTTTCTCTAATTTTCAATAGCACAATTCTTCCCATTCCAAATACTCATCCATTGAGCCAAATTCTGAATAAATGCAACAGCTTTTTTCCAGTTTTACCATCTTTGTTTGGTTGACCGAATTGCACAATTAAAATCCCTATGGCCCAGGATTTACTTTGTAATGACTATCCCAGTAAGTTCATTTACATATCAAATTTTGAAAAACACCAATAAATGTGTTTTTTCATCTCTTTCCCATTTTTTTGCTTTAATAATATCTTCATGTATTAGGTTGAGTACAAAAATGGACAAATTCTTCATTCTGCCTTTATGTACACTCTGTAATGTATCTTGGCCGCTCTTCCCATCAGTGGGTTAAATTTGGCTCTCCACCCTTGATTCAGACTTTCTTTTACTGCTGAAATGCTGCAGAAAAGTCCACGTGTCAGCTTAAAGTCTAGACCTTAAGAGGACTCGGGCTATTCTGCTCATACTCCTGGAAACCTTTTACTACCACCATGACAACAAACCTAGAACAGCCAGCTGGAGTGATGAAAGACCACATGGAAAGCAACCTTACTGGTCCCAACTGTTTCAGTTGAGGTCATCCCAGACAAGCCACCATGAGCAGCCTGCTCAGCCTCCTGCAGACACGTGTGAGCCCAACCAAGACCAGAAGAGCCATCCAGCTGAACAATAGACCCATGAGCAGTAATGTATGCTTACTGTTTAAGCCACTGAATTTTGGGTGCTTTGTTATACAGCAATAGCTAACTAATTCTTCAAGAATTTTAGAATTAGCTAACTAATTTCTTTACACATGAATTTCACTTCATGTGTAAAGAAACTGAGGCTTGGGTAATATAGAAAGCTTTCCAAAGATTTCATAGTTAAAACCACCCTTTTGCCACTAACTTAGATGCATACAAAATTTGTGCACATTCACAACTTGAAATTCTCCTCTGACTTTTCATAAGCTTACAACTTTTTTTGTCATCAGAATCATCATGATAATGATTTTAAGTGCTTACATTAAATTCTCTCATAAAACTCATCTGACATACACCATAATTAATGAAATTTTCTCTAAATAAATAAGTAGGCAACTATGCTTTTAGTTTAATTACACAAAGTGAAAACATAGATCCTACTAAGTATATTTTAGTCCACATTATTGTCTAATTTAGGATTGTTGCCCACTTTGAAGTGTTTGTATTACCTTTGTGTGACACTATAATCTACATAATCTCAGAAAGTTTGTTTTCATTAGCTCCAAACTTCATCTGAAGAAACAGAATAATTGCTACTGTATTAACATGATTAAATATATATGAATAATGTAATTATACAATATCTGGAAAGAGAGAAATAACAATGGAAATTTTCTCCTTGGCCATGAGCTTTGTGCCTACATTTTTTGCTCTGACAAATTCAGTCACTTATTTACTCAGCTATTAAGTCTGTGCAGAAGATACCAAAATCAGTATGTCCAACTATGGCTTCTCTTCAAAGCTTCAAATATGCTGCAGCTACTGCGTGTTAGCCATTTAGACTTAGCATAAAACAAAATTCATGGTTATGTTTAGGGTTTTTTATTGTGAAAAATTACATATATACAAATAAGCAACAAATGTCAAAGTACCCTGCATCAATTAGTTTTAGAACAGATTTCAGAGTTTGGTATGGGTTACAGATCCACAATTTTAGGTTTTTCCTTCTAGCTGCTCCAAGACACAGGAGACTAAAAGAAATATCAATACCATTCAGTGATTATATTCAATCTTTTCAGTTATAACCCCACCTTCTTTGATCCTTCTCCCCATCTTAAGGGGTATTTGGGCTATGCCCATTCTAACATTTCATGTTGGAAAGGGCTACTGATAATATGGGATAGTGGGATGGAATTAGTTGATGTTTTGGGGAGGTTGGCCCCTCTGGGTTTCATGACATATCTGGCCTAGGAACCCATCTGGAGGCTATAGGTTTCTGGAAAGCAACCATAGTGCATGGAATCTTTGTAGACTCTCAAAGCCATAGGTGTTCTTTAGGGTTGGCAGAATGGTTTTGGTTAGGGTTTGGCAAACTATGATAAATGACAGCATCTAGCTGAAGCTTGCATAAGAGTAGCCTCCAGAATAGCCTTTTGACTCCATTTGAACTCTCTCAGTCAGTGATATCTTCTTTGTTAACAATTCTTTTCCTTTTTTTTTTGGTCAGAAAGGCATTGTTGATTCCATGGTGCTAGAACCAGGCTCACCCCTGTTATGTTTAAGCTTAATAAGTTTTAGCTTTATTTTTTCAAGCTTTCTGTTTGACTTTTCATTAAAACCACATTTTATGGCTGAATTGATTTTTTTCTCAAACAAAAGAAACACATCTTTGGCAGTATTACAGCTCTAAAGGTGAAATTTCCATGTTAGAAAAAAAGGAATTTGACAGAAAGAGAATGCTTAGTGATACTTTTAAAACAAGAATTTCAAATATAAACAACCTATGATTTAAACTATCAGAGTTAAATTTGACATGTAGTTGATTGCTTCAACCCTTTTAGTTAACAAACATCTCTGTTTAGCAATGGTTTGTTTGTTTTTCTTTTCATGAGAGTAATGTCATAGAAATAACTACTGAATGCAAATAACAACTACAACAACTCTAGGAAAGCACTGAGTGAACAACTTTGAAGGTTCCAGCCACTGATTACAGGCTGAGAACTTGATAATGCAGCAAAAAAATCCTCCTGTAGTCTGCATGATAGTTTATTTTTAAAAAGTGTTTTTTGCTTCTTGGTATTGATAGAAGCCTATTTTTAGGTAACACTGAGATAAGAAAATGCTTCCCACAGATTATCAACTGTCAAGGAAATGAAAGCTTCCTCCTTTCACCATTTCATTGCAGCAGCAGAAACAGGTACATTTTCCCCAGCAAGACCATTCTGCTGATTTGGCAAAGTCATATAGAACGGGCCTGCACCCAGGTCCTATGTAAACAAGATCACATGTAATCTGATAATGCCAGAATTGTCCAATTAGAACCCAAACTTTGACTATTCCATGAGCAACAAGAGAGCACAGACATGGTGAATGATCTTCCTAATCTCAGAGCCAGCCCCGATATAAAGAACTGTCTTTGTTTCATGCATTTAGGTGGGATGCAGAAATGGACAGGAGAGAGACAGAGTCAAAATAATGATATTAAGAGAGAACATCTTTCTAATGTCTGTTCAATCATTTAGCCTAACCATACTTCTGGATACAGTGGTTTGATGTTTGTCTATTAATGTTAGCTACTTTTCCAAGAAGCCCAATTGGGATTAACATTCCAGCATCAAATATGTCTTCAATAGAAATAAAAATAGTCAGGAACAATTACTATTCATTAAACATATTCTATTTTGGGGGGGGGGAAATCTATATGAAAAGTTTTGATTATCAGCACAAGGAATACTGTACATTGTTTTCATTGGTCATGAATGGTATTTAAGAAAGGTGATGGATAGGAATATCTCCTTTCTTACCCACCCAGAAATGGAATAAGATAGTACAGTGAGCATGGAAGTTTTAAGGCTGCCAGAGAAGCCATCTGTGTTAGAGTCCCTCATCCCTCCATTTCACAGAGGTCCTGTGTTCCATGAGATCCAAGTTCAAGATTGAATTCTGCTGTTGGAAGGTCCCTGTAGCTGCCTTCATGAGCTACCCTGTGCCCGGGGCTGGTTAGAGAGTGTGGGTGCAGAGTAGGAACCCCTCACCCCCACACACACACAAACAGACATACTTCAGATCATGAGAAGATTTGTGAAGAAACACTTACTATGGCATATTTTAAGTGTGGCAGAATATTGTTTAGGGCTTGCTCTCATTATAATATATCACCTGTTAGTGAGGTTGTAGGGGAAGAATTGCATAATTCCCAACTGTTTAACTCCTGAAAAATATCAGTATTCACACAAAGAACCCGAAATTTGCTAAAAGACTCAGTTGACATAGGTCATATCAAAACAAATATAGATGATGATTAAAACAGTGATATTTCCCTTAGCTCTGCTGGGATAAAATCCTTTCAAATTCCTGAGTGAAAATGAAGATTGTTTAATAACAGATCCTTAAAATGAATAGCTTTGTAATTGATATTCATTGTTCTTATGTGTACAGCTGAGTACGATATATGCATTTATATGTGTTTTCATGTATGTATATACATGCTAATTGTTGAATCAACCCTAATTTCTTCCAGTCAACTCAGTTGTCAATAATGTACTGCATTCCTACTGTGTGTGGAAAAGTATGTAGAAGGTGTAGGCAATGTACAAACCCCAGCATAACGACATTTATAAGAGAACAAAGGAGACAAGTAAAAGCTAAGATGTAACACAAAAACAGAATAAGTTTAATTATAATGTCTAAGCAAAGTGTCGTAGGAAGTAGAGTGTGAGACACAACTATCCAGATTGGAGAACCAAAATAGTTTTCACAGCAAAGACATATGAATGGATGAGTATGAGTTTTTTCAGCAAAGAAGGAGTTCATGGAAAGTTCTCCAAATGAAAGAAAAGTCCTAGTTTCATAAAAGGCCCTCCATATGTCAAGAATGTTAAGAAGTTCAAAGTCACTCTAAAATTGGAGAGAATGGTGTAAACCAAGGAAGAAGCTAAAAGAAATATATATGTTGGAAGCACATCATCTGAAACGTTGGCTATGAAAGAAATGAGTGACTATTTTATCTGTGATAACAATTAGTCAAAGACATATTTTTGTTGGCTTGTTTTTTACCTAAAAGTAGATGACATAATCAGACCTATAGGTATGGTGGCAGTGGAGAATGGATTCAATGGGAGAGATGGTTGGCAGAGAGATAAGCAAGGCAAATGTTGTATAAAGACCCATTTGTTTTCTTCATTAAGTATCAAAGATTAAAAAAAAAAATCTCAACAATAAAACCAAACAATCCCTGTGGTTTGAAAAGAAGCAGCCAAAACTAACTGGAAGCTTAGTTGTGTAAGTCGCATAAATATGGTTCATGGAAATCAAGATAAGATTGATGTGACAGTCATAAGATCTTCTCTAAAATTAAACAAAAATATCTCAATTAAGAAAAGTGAAACAAGAAATTAATTTGGGGTTATGTTTCTCATTTTTCAATGGAAAGTAAAAAAGGGATAGAAAGTCAATGTTAAGTACCTTCTGGTATATCTTGGGATATAGTGGTTTTTAATGTGCAGATAAGACTTATCTTGCCTTTTTGCATGAATGTTGTAGCACCCTTTTAATGCATGCTCCCTATGTGTCCTGTGACAGGAATCACTGACTCTGTGAATAGTCATTTTGAATGTCATAAAAATATGTGCTCTTTTCATAATCTCCTTTTGTCTGAGTATGCATAAAAGCTGCTTGAAATTTTAATTCATAAGGTAACTCTGTCAATGCTGTGAAAATATAAATCTGATGGTCAAAGTTCTAGAGTCCTGTGACTTCATGTAACCTACATTGACTTGCCATTTAATGTTAAGAATAGATAATAGACCAGGACTTTTCTGAAAGCATCAGAAAGTAACTGTGATGGGTGCTTTGTTTAAAGAGCCATGGCTTAAAGTCATATATAACAATAGGGATTTCCAGTGCATTATGACCCTTAGATGTGAACTGGAAGCTGAAGTTATATATTTGTCATTTTCTGTCTGCCAAACTCTCAAAGATCATCCTGGTATTTTTATTTGTTTTAAAAAAATTTTCAGTGTCAATTATAGCATAATTGGACACTCTCCACTTGCCAAGATGAGAAGTGAGAAAGCTGACAACAGCAATTATACTTTTCTCCCAGACTTTAAGAGCCTCTAGTCTCTGTCTCAGATCTCTAAAATCATAGAAATCCTAGAAATTTAGACTAACTTTTGTCAACAATTTTGAATAGCAGAGACTTTATGCTACAGAAAAATAACAGATAAAGTTCATGGAGAATTAATATACCTTAAAATGGTCCATAGTGGGATAACAAAAAGGATACTTAAAAGCCAGTGTCCTGCTTTGCATCTTTGATCCCGCTGCTTATATCTATCTTAGTGTTCCAGAACTCTTATTTAAAATATGGGTATAGGTATAACACTTCCATCCCTTCTTTCCTTATGTTATCATAGAGTTGCCTGAAAGATGATATATAAAATATAAGTGGAGAAGCATGCCATTAAAAATAACTTTTTAATGTTGTCCCCACTTCGCACACAAAAGAAATTAGCTTAAAAAGAAAGAAATTAGCTTAGAACATTCCAGAAAATGGTAATATGTGAATAAAAAGAAACAAAAAATAGCTTTGAGTTACCTGCAATATAGCAGAACTTCTATCCAAATGACACCCATCCAGCATAGAACACATCAAACTGCTGAATAAAATATTTCAAAATTCTTCCAAAATTTATGGCTAGCCTGGTTCAATAGTAAGAGAAATCTTCTGCAACCTTCCCCAAAAATAAAACACTAGAAAGAAATAAAGAATCTAGAGAAGATATAGTTTATCATTCTGGATTCTTGATTTGCCCTGGAATATCTAAACAGTCTTATTTGCCTAGAGCTTGGGTTCAATGGGCCATTTAAGAGGCTCAGAAGAAAAAGCCCATAAGTACAAAGCATAACCTTCCATCTGTGAACCCTGCAAAAAGTGACAAACTTAATGGGTAAACTAGGAAAAATCAGCTCTCTTGTAGAATTCTCTAAGGATGCTATCTACAATCAACACTGACTAAGTGGAAAGTTAAAAATTATTTCCCCCCAAGAATCCTTACACACTTACCAAATTTTATTTAAATTGGGAGCAAGACTACTTACTAGCTTTGTGGCTGGGGGAAGAAAAAAAAAAAGCTTAGCCAAAACTTTGCACCCAAGTATGTGTAATTTAAGCTTAGGTGTTAAATAATTATTACATATTACTTTTAAAGGTATTTTACCTCAAAAAGAAAAAAATTACAAAACACATAAGGAAAGAATATGCTCTAAGAGAATCAGAAGAAATAACCAACAGTATATTCTAACCTACAAGATAGAGCACATTGTGGAATTATCAGATAAATAATGGGAAATAGATTTAACACACAAAAGAATTAAAATGGAAAATTAAATTAATTGGAAAGGAAAAGGAGACCATGAAATTTGATGGAATATTTGAAATAAAGAACATGGAATTTGTGAAAAAAAAATCAGCTAAGAAATACAGACAAGAAGGTAGGAAATTCTTTTAAAATCTAAATCGTCAATTTTAATACTTAATCTGAAACCTAGTAAAAAAGAACAGAGAAAATGGGTATGAGACAGTGTGGAAGGAATAATGGCTGTGGATTTTTGAAAATAGATAAAATATATAATGTCCTAGATAAAAAAAGCTCAATGAATACTAAAATGAAAATTAAAGATGTTGGATTTGATATAGATGATGGTACATAGATGATAGATATATAAAACATATATAGGCACATAGCTAGATAGACAATTGATAAAAATATAGATCATCAAAATATATTTAAAAGTGGTTGGAAAGAAAAGGTAATAAGATCACCTTAGGCCAACAACTGATTCTTCAAAGAAAAAACTAGAAACCAGAAAAGAGAGAACATCTCTTCAGGAAAACAGAAAATTAATAACAACCCAACTGAATATAAATTCAGTGAAACTAGATGACAGAGAAACTCTGCAAACTTTAAATTATACACAAATGGGTGGGGGAGGGGGTCTGCAAAGACCAAAAGAATTATGGGAAATCGTAAGTGGGTTGGAAGCACCATGGGGTAGCTGGTGAGCAGCCTCTATAAGAAGATACAGGAAATGTTGTGCTACCTTACTGATACCAGAATCAAGAAATATGAGCAAAACCTCACCCCCCTAAAGAGAGAGTTCTATCCTGTTTAGGAAGTTCTAAAAATCATCCAGAAAAAGTCTTAGGATGCTGGAGAAAACAAAATGTAGAAAGTGCACTGAGGACAGAGGTGGCAGATCAAAGTCAGCACTGGTTCTTAAAGAGTAGAGACTCCCTTGGACTATAGGGACAATATTTGCTAGAGGCAGTAGTCAAAGTTAAGAGAAGGAAGGAAAGATTTGTTGGTAAAAGCCCTCCAGAAAGAACACAGGGTGGCAGACCCAGAGGGCAGCATACATTAGAGTCATCTACAGAAAATGATTCATTGAGCTGAGGAACCAGGAAAGTACCCAACCTATTCTCTATATTGCAGAGATCTTTCAGGTAGAGTCAGTCTAGAAAATCCAGTTCATTCAAATATCCATAACATATAAAGTAAAACTGTAGCATTCATTCAAAGGTACTTTAAGAAGCATAAAACACAAATTCTTAGGAGCCAAAGGAAATGCACTCAAAATGTCATCAAAACCAGATTGTAATATAACACTTCAGCTTGAATTTATAAGAAAATTCTAAATAAACAATTTCATCATTTGAGGAAAGTAAGCAAAAGTAAGAAAAGACATAAAAAATATGTTCAAAAC